>JAOYSI010000228.1:0-18481 GCA_025775065.1 Hiodon alosoides | reverse complement strand
GGGTCGTGTGGGTGGGGGGGGTGGTTATAAATAGAGCCCGGTGGCCCCCCCCCCCCCCCCCCCCCGCACCTCTGTGCAGTCGTGTTCGTTTTAAAGAAAGAACAGAATGTGATTTGGCAAGAAGGAAGCTGCAGGGCAGCGGCACTGTCCTAACCGCTCTCGCATGTTGATCGCTCTCTCCAGCTCGGGACCAGCAGGCGCAGCTGAACTGGCTGAACGCAGGCAAGCCGTGGCGGTTTGAAAGGGTTCCTTCATTTCCCCAAAAGTACGGAGATGTGTACGCCCACGTAATTTTTTTTTTTTTTTTTTTTTTTTTTAAATATGCGTTGGGCGGTGACTGCCACCAGTCAGCAGTGTTAAACCAGTCATCTCCAGCCTTGGTTTCAGTCCAGATGCTTTCACCCGTCTCTCGAATTCGCATGTTTGTGGTGAAGTGTGGCCACGTACTGATCACTGCTAAGTGACTCGATTAACCTGTTGAGAATGCAGGCTGTGGACAAAAAGCATCAGGCCTGATGATGAAGTGACTCTCACTCTTCCACTTGACCCTCCCTCTTCTCTCTGCAGTACCAATGACCGGTTTTACCCAGCGGGCCACAATCGACCCAGATCTCAACGAAATCCACGTCCTGTCCGGATTGAGCAAGGACAAGGACAAGCGCGAGGAGAACGTGAAGAACTCCTTTTGGATCTACGACATCGCACGAAATAGCTGGTGAGGGAGACATATTGCAGCTGGCTGTGTATGTGCACGTGTGCTTTTCTCTTTGTTTGGGCTGTGTGTATGAGAATGACCACTTGTTAAAGAGTGTCTCTTCCAGGCTGTGTGTATGAGAATGACCACTTGTTAAAGAGGAGTGTCTTTTCCAGGCTGTGTTTATTATAAATTGACCGCATGTTAAAGCAGAGTGTCTCTCTTTTTGTTCAGGTCGTGTGTGTATAAGAACGACCAGGTGTAGAAGGAGAGTGTCTCTCTCTGTGTGTCCAGGTCATGCGTGTATAAGAACGACAAGGTGTAGAAGGAGTGTCTCTCTCTGTGTGTCCAGGTCGTGCGTGTATAAGAACGACCAGGTGTAGAAGGAGAGTGTCTCTCTGTGTGTGTCCAGGTCGTGCGTGTAGAAGGAGAGTGTCTCGCTCTGTGTGTCCAGGTCGTGCGTGTATAAGAACGACCAGGTGTAGAAGGAGTGTCTCTCTCTGTGTGTCCAGGTCATGCGTGTATAAGAACGACCAGGTGTTGAAGGAGAACCCCACCAAAGTGCTGCAGGAGGAGGAGCCGTGCCCCCGCTTCGCCCACCAGCTGGTGTACGATGAGATCCACAAGGTTGGTATAAACTGTGGTGTCCACGGGGTCCTCCACACTCAGTGTTCACCATCAGGCATTTACATATCTATTCATTAAAAATAATCAGATTTTTTTTTGTGTGTCCCAAGTTTAGCCATCTTAGTAGAGAAAACCCAACATTATCAAACTAGCTAGCCTCATAATATATGCAACAAATTTAAGATTCATGACATCAGAAGAAGCCATAATGGTTAGCTATCTAAAAATATGAGCAAAGTTTACAGGGACTATGTAACCACTGTGCTGTAATCGTATTAAAGTTTAAGCAAGAATTAAGAATACATTTTTAAACGGTCTCTCCTGTTTTTGAGAGAATGTGTTAATGCCTAACGATGTAAATCCGTTCTATAAAAGCGATGAGGTTAGTTGCTTAGCCATGCCAATGTTCATGATGGACCACAGCTCCCCATCTGCTCCTTATGACATATTAACTCATTCTTTTTCGGTTCCGCATGGGAGAGGGATGCTACCGGCGATGGCATCCTTTTGTTTTATGTGATTCGATTTAAAGGATTCAGGGAATAAGTGTTACAACGGCTTGAGTATGTTGAATGTTTTTCTGTAATTAAGTTGCCGTTGAGTCTCTAGGAGCCTGTCAAGCGGTTTTCAAACCTTTCCTTGGGGATCCCCAGTCATTCCACATCTTAAATGTTTTCCAGCACTAGCACAACTGATTCGATAAGCAGTACATAAAATTTAATCAGGTGTACCTGGTGTGGTACAAATTCACGGCTTGGGGGCCCTGACCCTGAGGGGGAAATCTGGAACAATGGTTATTTTAAAATTAAACTAAATTAAAGACTAAATCTAAAATTAATCGTTTGAGACCTTGTACGTGTCGTGACTCGGTGTTTGAGGCCCTGCGCTTGCACCGAGGGTTCGAGGCCCTGTACTCAGTGTTCGAGGGTGAAGAATCATGTTCTGCCGGTCAGTGTTCTGTTGAGCAGATTCTACGGTTTTCTTAATTTTTTTGTTCTGATCCGAGTTCTCCTTGGTTTTATCCGCTCATATCTCATGCACAGGTACACTACCTGTTTGGTGGAAACCCTGGCAAGTCCTGCTCTCCAAAGATGCGCCTGGACGACTTCTGGTCCCTAAAACTGTGTCGGCCCTCCAAGGAGTACCTCCTCCGACACTGCAGATACCTCATCAGGAAGTACAGGTGTGCGTTTGTTCCCTGTATCCACTAGTCACTAGTGTGAGAAAGCACCATCATTCCATTCCAGGCATCCCAGTATCTTGTGACACTATACCCTTGAGGGCAAGATGCTGTTCAGCCCTCCAATTAAACCCTCCATCAGAGAGCTTGCAAGTCCAGACCTAAAAACCAGGGTTTGTGGTTTGTGGTTTTTGTGTGGAAAGTCCTGTTAAAAACTCTGGCATGCTTGGCTGACTTCCTACAAATGGAAGCATAACCATATTGACCACAGAGTTAATTATACAGCCTAATAACATGGGTAATAGTTACAGATTATGCACATAAGAATTTTGGCCGACTAGTTTTCATTTAGGCATTATGAGACGTATAAGATTTTAATTTGTAAGGATCGAACTGCATCCCAGACATAGGGCTATTTATACTCCCCATTCCCTCATCACCAGCGAGTGTCCCTTTCTATTACTTCACTAACCCTCCTATCAAGCCTCACTTAAAACGGAGGGAGAGTGATTAGGGAGCGGTTTGGGATTGATAAATTCTGTTCACTCAGATCATTGTTTTTCACAAGGGTTATGTCTTTGGGGTTTTGTCGCCATCTGGTGTTTTTGTTTTGGAATTACAAGACCATGTCTGGCGGTCTTGGCCAACATTATGACGGCGTTGTGTAGGTTTATTACTATTGACTTATTGAGAATTCATGCCCGGGCTTCATATTTAATAATGCAAGAAAACCATTTTATTTGCGTCTTTATTGCATATGTTAAATACAAGGTTATTATGTTGAAGTGTTCATGTGAGTTGGAGGAATCGCTGTGTTCAGGTCTCACTTCTCTAACCTTAGGTTTGAGGAGAAGGCCCAGACGGAGCCTCTAAGTGCCCTGAAGTACCTACAGAATGACCTTTCCCTGACCGTGGACCACACTGACCCAGATGAGACTAAAGAGGTAGGCTGACCGCTTCCCTTTGTAGGTTATGAATAAGGTCTGTATATTTGAGTGTTTATACTGTTTTTTTTGTTTTTTTTCCCTGCTCAGTTCCAGCTCCTGCCCTCTGCGCTTTTCAGATCCAGCTCCGACTTCATCCCACTGGGTGAGTATTCCTTGTTTTTTTGCCCTTCGCCCCTCTTTGTCCCCCCTAGCGTTCCAACAGGGAGCTGGATCATGTTCTCATGATCTGAACCCAGTCCAAAAGCCTATAGTCAGAATAAAAATGTGTGTAAACGCTCCTGCAGAAGGTCTGTAAAGGTTGCCGGAAGCATGGTCGGGCATCCTCGTGCTGAAAGGCTGGCTTTTGCGTTGTTGGAATTTCATAGCTTGCACCAAACACCGAAGGTGGCTGATCTGGTTACTGGTGAGGTTCCAACACTGGTCTGCGCAGACAGCAGCTCCCTTCAAAGGCTGTGTGAAAAGCCTGCTGTAGAATTCCCCCCTCGGTAAGGGTGACCAGTAAGGGCAGAGTGCAGGATCATCAGGGCTGCTGGTCTGCTTACCGCCGTGTTATTGTTTGTTTGTTTGTTTGTTTATTTATTTATTTTTTTTGTAATGAATAAATTGTCCCAGGGTTCTCCGACGTGGACCAGACGTACGCCCGCCGCACGCAGCTCTTCGACACCCTGGTCAACTTCTTCCCCGACAGTATGACCCCTCCCAAGGGTAACCTCGTCGACCTCATCACCCTTTAACCTCTCCGCGTAACAGGCGCAGCAATGACCCCTTTTAGGACTCTTTATTTGACAGCATCCGGGACTGTTTTTATAGTGCTGTTCAACCCACAATGGCAGGCTTTGGTGCATTTGCAATATCTCCATCTTATCTACCATCTCCAATGAAAATAAAAAAGGGACCATATTGCTGGTAAAAGAAAATCTAAAAAGTGTTTTTTTTTTTTTCTTTTCTTTTTTTTCCCCCTTCTTCCTGTGTTTTGAGAAGAACTTGATCATGCCCCTCTGTTTGAGAGGACGAGCTTCAACACGCACACACACACACACACGAAAGCGAAACTCTGCCAAAAAAATATTTTTCCTCTCCATTAGTTTTTATTTTTTATTTTTTTAAGGCTGATTTCAATTTGTTTTTCCACCTGTGGTTCCCGGAAGTAGAATTTGGACAAAATGGTGTATTACGCTTTTATCTGACAGTGTCCCAAATCTTATTTCGCCTTTTATTAATTTATAAGTAATAATTAATGAGCCCAGTGTTACAGCTGTGAAGCTGAAAGCAGAAGTGGGTTCGGACGGACCACCATCTCGTCCGCCCCCCTCGACGCCATTCGTCTGGAATTGAGTGTGATTTTGGTTTGGGCCGCTTCTCTTGTTTGTTGTCTCCCTGGTGACTGGGCTGTAACTCAAACTGGCTCGGCAGATTTTTCCGGTCTTTTGTGTGAGCTGAAATAACAAGGCTGTTAATGTTATCATGTTGGGGTGAATGTTTGACGGTCTAATTGTGAGGTGCATTGTGAGAGCGATTAGGAACCCAATTGGAATAAAATATTTCAGCTAAAGCCATTTCACAATGTCATGCTCGTGCCTGTTATGAAGTATTTGGTTTAATTTGTTAAAGGAAAAATATTTTCCTTGCTATTAAAAAAATATCAATAATTGGAAAATTTGGTGTAGGGGCACATGCCTCTGCTGACTATTAATAGGAGTGTGTGTGTGTGTGTGTGGATATTGAGGTGTGTGTGGGGTGGTAGTGACAGCTCCATTCCCATGATTATTGCAGTAACAGAAGAACAGAGCTGAGATTGGCGCCCTTGGTGTGGATAATCAGTTAAACGTAGAGTGAAAATAATCTCTAAAAGTAGAGCTTTGCTGAGTGATGCCTTTTCTCAAAGGTTTTTTTGATGGTCTGTGTTTAAGTGTAGGAGATTTTTCCGGTCAAATGGATCCCAACCGCTTCTGAAGTTAAAGTTGTGCTAATTTCGGGCTCCGTGATGAGGCGTGTTAGGCAGTGGATTCATTCAGAAGCCATGAAGAGGTACCTCTCTGAGAGGTAATTTAGCGCTTCAGTCCTTGTGTGCAGAAATTTGATTTGAGCTCTAATTGAAGTGAAAGATATTTTAGCATACACTGGTATTAGTTTGGGTATTTAGAGATGTGGGGTTAATGAGTCGCTGTTTAATCTTGAGTGCTTTAATGCTTGTGTTAGTGTCAAAATATGACCCCTCACACACACACACGCTTTGTATTGTCTGGTTACTAAACGGATACACCCAGCAATTGTCTTGAGGCACATTATATTACAGTCTGACAAAGGCGGAATTGTCATTCCCTATTTTTAAAACGGCAGTTTTGTACTCTCCGCTAGTGAAAGTTTTCACATTTCAGTATTGATGTTGACCCTTTTAGAATAAAATATTAGTGTTATTAAATTTGGCAAATTACGCGTTGCTTATTATTGAGTTAATAAATTGTTCTGTCAAACTATGTTAGCATTAGCTAAACGGGATACCAAATTATCTAGGAAGCAAGCACTGAAAAAACAAACGCGACATCCCGAATGGATGTCAATGGCGACACCAATTGCACTTCCTGTTTTTAGTGATGCCAAGTTATTCCTCTTGGATGGCTTCTCCATGACAGTTTCTACGGAGACCGTTCCTCTTCACCCTAAAGAGTTTCACAGTTGCTAAGTGTTCCGCTGTGATTGGTGTAAAACACGGCTCATTTTGTGTGAAATCTGGGACTAAAACAACATTTTCATATTTGAATTGTTATAAAAGGTCTAGTATTTCAAAGTGACTTTGAAAATGATCCAATGGAAACCTTATGAATAGTTAGAACAGAATCAGACCTGGCACCCTCATCACCGGTGGACCACCATTGGCCTTGCGTTGCTGAATGCGATTACTTTCCTCTGCGGATCCCGGCGGTCTTCTCGGTGTGCGTGTGAAGGTTCGAGCATTTGTGTGCGTGTGTTGCTCGCTGACAGAGTTGGCTCTGTCACTTCACCGAGGTGCTTCTTTGTGTAAAAAGCTAATAATGGATTACTTGAGAGAAACCCAATCCAGCTCATAACGTTCCCACAATGCTGCGAAGGACTGGGAGGAGCTTGTGTGTGTAGATAAAATTATGTACAGCTGAATGTGTGTCTAAATTCAACACTGACCTTATATAAAAACCTGCATGACTCCAGGTGTTATTTAAAGACCGAACTGGAGGAGGGGGTTGATACCACCTCATCGCACTGCAATGCACGTTTGTGTTCTCTGTGTGTCTGAGGTCAGTTCACCTCTTCAGTAACGGAGTCATTGTTCACGGACCTTACACTTCACCTGTCCCCGTGTTGCAGTGCATCTTCCTTGTGTGTTTGTGGTAATTCACAGAATGACTGTTTAATGCTTAAGGATTGCAGAATGGCTGCATTGCTTTAAGAACCAAGCCCTTAGTTTAGGGGTATTTGTGTTTGTGTGCGTGTGTGTGTGTGACCGTATATGCATTGAGTAAAACCACGGCTTCATTCTCTCATATGAAACTACTCGAAACTGTCTGTGATGTTACCACCAATGTAGGGGGCAACGTATCAAAACTCTTCAAATATACAAGAGAAAATTATTATCCACAACCAATTAAAAACTTCCCCTTTAACTGGGGGGTGGGCACATTCACATTTAAAATGCTTAGCAGTAGTTCTAGAAAGTGCTTTAAAAACCTGCTGGAGATGGGTTGGCTTGTTCTGTTTGGCTGCTGCATCTGGTTGTGGGAGTCGGAATGACAATCTTGTGTCATTCTCCTGGTTCAGGGAGGTCAGGGCTGTAGTGTGCACTCTGGGAGGAGGGTGGTCGGGGCTGTAGTGTGTGCTTTGGGGGAAGGGAGCTCGTCTGACGTGCTCACACTATAAATCAATAAGCTGCTTAACTGGAATGACTTCCCAACCGCAGTCTACCCGAGGCCTACGAAAGCTCATGCAGTTCTGTTATTCGTCCAGAATGGCCTAGCGTCAGACAGTGCTTCACCGCGTCGTGTACGAGTTCCCGTCAGCTAGTCATTTTATATCTGTGGTCAAGTGGCTTTCCCTCTGAGATCACTGACGATGTTTTTGCGAAGGTTTCAGCTCTCTCTTCTGGTCATTTATACGCCAGTGTGGTCACGTGGAAAAAGAACTCAGGGTAAACGATCACGCTGATCGAGCAGAAGTCATGTTGGACAAAAATGACAAGCGTCGGTGACAGTGCAAATTAATTAGACTTTGGGTGTAATTTGTATGTCTGTATATCTTCCATTTAACATCCGCTAAGCTCCATAGTGTCGGTGTACTTGAGTCCTGGTTCTCAGGACACTATGTTACAGTTTTTGTGCAGACAAAGTTCTTAAATGTTTTGCATCGATTTGAGTAATCTGCAATAAAAATATTTTCTGGGGGTTGGGGTGTTCACCCATTTAATAAAAGAAGAAAAACAACTATTAATTTAACATTGATTTTGAATGAACTTGAGGATTGGAATGTGTTGAGAATTGATTGGCCTGTTTAGGTTTGTGTGGTTGTCTCTCTTGCTTTGTTTTTCCATGGACAAACAAGCTTCTAACAACATAGTTATGTCCCAGCTGACTCGGAAAAGATGAGCGATGTCTGGTTAACAGCTCAATGAGACCCAATAAAGAGAGAAACTGGAGCATTGACTGCACATGGCATTTTATTTGTACTCGTTGCTTTTTTTGTTGTCGAAGAAAAACTTGCCATGAATCTAGGCTACCACTGAAGTATTTAAATGTTGACAATAATTTGGTCTCATTCTTGCTTCTTGTTTGAGTTTTGGCTGTATTTAATTTTATAGTTTTCGGAGTGGTCTATTGTTTACTCTTCGACAGACCTTCTGGGGCCCTCTAGTGGCATCGGGATGACATTACATTAAAGGAAATGGAGAAATTCAGTGTCTTTACAGTTGCCAGGAAAAGTTTATTTCTTTGGCAGAATGTGCATTTAACACCTTATTTGACACCCTGAACTTCCCATTTCAGTAGTTGTGAGAGCTGAAACTAGACTGAGGAATGTATCTTTCTTTTTCCCTTGTGCTGAAACCCCTGAGAAGGCTGGTGTGTTGGTATATAAACACTATTGTGTGGACGATCTGAATGTGTGGAGCAAAGTATAGAATTGCCTTGTATGTAATTGTACATAATGAATAAAGATTGTATTTTGTTCAGGTTTTGTTCAGTTTTTATTATAAAACAATGTAAAATCAAGTTTCTGACTGTTTGTTGAAGCGTTCGGATGTGAAATTATTTGTTTGAACTGGGTACTATCGGTCGAGACTGCGCAGCCCGTGTCGTAGGCCTGACCCTTTTGATGGCACTGTGGCCCTGCTGGCGCGTATGGTGCTGCGCGATGTGCTGGCTGCAGCGATATAGAACCACCCCCAGAAAGGACGGTGGGAAAATAAACAGGAGGAGCCCACGTTAAACTTTTAATGACCTTTTATTTCACAGGAAATGACCAGGAATGCCAAGGCACAATGTTGATTCACCTGAGCCTAGGGCTGAACCGCGAAGCAATAACAACTACCCCTTCTGCTCGATTGGCCCTTCACTTCAGCAAATCAATAGATTAATTAGCGAAAGACTTCCAGTGTTTTTCGACCCCCTGTTGCTCTGCTGCTTCAGCAAATAAAACTTAATTACAAGACAGTGTCTGCCCTCTTTGGTGAAGCTCCATCCTAAATAGGCTGTACAAAGCTAATTAAAAAATAACAATAAAAAGGGCTAAGGCTGAGCATTGTGTTTTTTTGATAACTACAAAGTTATATACGTAGCATTTTCTAAAAAACAGACATGCAGATTTAACATGTGAATGGGCATAGATCCCACAAGACCCATTTCACTTGGTACATTCAGTGGAACTCCTGTTTAAATGTCTTAAAGGCAACTGGATGTTCTGTTTTCGGGGGCTTTCGTTTCAGCAGCAGGTTCAATCATAATAATCCACAAGCAATTGGAAAAAAAGGTGCAGAACGTTGGAGGCGAGGCAAGATGGGTTATTTGGTGGACATTAGTACGCCTCTAAACTAAAAAAATTTCCCCTCAGCTCAGAAGGCAGCCTGGTGACTAAAACATCATCCTCTGCAAGTGTGGTCCCAGAAGGTTTACATGCTTCTTTAAGCCACGTGCTTGTCTTTCCGTTTCAAGCGTTGTCCATTTAAACAGCTGTGTGCTTACAGAAGCAATTCCAGAGTGCAACAGCTGTCCCACTCCGGGGCTCCAAGACTGCAGCCTAACCCCGACCCCACACACAAACACACACACACACACACACACACGAGAGTTCAAAAGCAGTGTGTTGGGTGGACAGGGTATCAGGACTCTTTCTAGATCCGTCCTGAACCAAAAACCTTACCGCAGTGGTCTTTCGTACACAAACGGTTCTAACCCATTGACATGGCCAGACTTATGTTGAGAATCATCCTGGGCTTTGAAATGGCATCCTTCAGGCCACTTGAAACATTGACTGGGGCTGAAATCTATTTAGACAAGGATTTTCACACAGTTTCCCTATTCCTTCCTATCTCATGGCTACAATCCCAGGTTGCAAAGCAGTGTTTTTCAGTGATGGTTGTGGGGCTTCACTATTAGAACCAGTGTTTGTCCCAGACTTCCTTTAATCAAGATCTATTGATCGCCATCAAACAAATGCTGGTCTCAGTTTGATACCGCCTGATTATTATTTGCTATCACTCAGTTTTGACATTGATGTCTCGTTGTAGACGTGTTTGTGAAAACAATCTCAGTTTTTCTTTTGAGAAACATCTAAGTACATTATAACGGTCAACTTGTTATAAGGCATTACTAGTTTTGTTTAATTGTTTAAATATTTAGGCTCCATGATATTTCATCAACTAAAAACTGCCAATTAATGTTGTATTACTGAAAGAGAAATATCCCAAAATAATTTTCAACACAGAAATTTACAGCAGGGAGCGGTAATGGCTCAATCCATTCTAAATATGAATGCTTTTTTGTTGTTTTTTTTGCCATACAAAAACCAGCGCACACTGTAAATCCCCAGGACCAGGCCTGAACTCCACTGCCTCAGACAACAAGTTTGTTAACCTTGAGTTTACACAAAGGCTACACGTATGATTAGATTAATTGCCATTATATGACTTCAAAATCTTTCTTGACAGGATGATTTTTATTTATCCTGGTGTCACAACCGACTTAAAAATACTGAATTGTTAAGGTAGATTTCAGTTGTTTTAAATTTAGTTTATTTTCATTTTCCTATGTGAAATATATATACATATATACAGTTGAGGACTCCAATTATATCAATTATAAGTATAAAATGTGCTGTTTGATATAAGTTTTATATCGATGTAGTTGAGATTTATAATTGTGACTTTAAGTAAATATTCCCAAGGCATAGATTAAATGAGACCATTTGCCTTATTAAGCAAACACATGTCCTTGGTTGAGGAACAGTGAGATGAGAAAATCAAGTGTTTATAAAAGCAGTGTAAAACTGTTCCTGACTGAGGACAGACACCTATTTGTCTTAACTCAAATCCACTTATGTATCATCATACCATACCAAATAACAAATGAATTATTCAACATATCTTAGTACTGCTAATGTACAATTGCTCTAGGGATATGTGGCTACTGCTTGGCTCAAAGTTAATAAAAGGCCTTAATAGGGAAAAAGTTGAAGGGAACCCATGATTCGCAAATTTGAGATTTGGAACTTCATATTTGTAACACTTTTAAATCTTGGTCCTCGAGAAGCCAGCGCATGCTTTGAGGGCCAGGCAGATACCCACCGCCCCAGGCATGCATTTGGCCAGACGGGGTTCCCGCGGTGACTCTGCTGAGGCCTTAGAGGTGTGTATCCTCCTCCATGGGGGTGTACTCCGTGGTCAGGTTGTCGATGGGCACAATCCCGAACTCCGCGTTCCGCAACAGCTTGTTCTCCCACATCTCGGGCTGCACCTCAGTCACCTCCAGTGTGGGATTGTCGTGGTAACCGTTCTCCACCGTCTGTGGCTCCTCCGTCAGGTGTGGCTGGAGAAGAGCAGCAGAATGTTGGATGGGTACACCTGGTGGCCTCAGCCACCACCTGACCCAGTGCACATCCACTACATGATGAAATCTGGGAGATTTAATCACAGTCCAATACAGCTTCAGCATACATTTTATTGCGTTTGTTTTATGCCATGGAGGATAAGTGTTTTAAGCAAAGACTGTACTAGTGTATCTTCTCCTCCTCCTACCACTTAGTTAACATGAAAACAGCACAGGAGTTAAAGCTAACCCGCTATATAGACTCCAATATAAAGTTTTAAATAATTATGTCAATGAATGCATAGTTACTTGAATTTTAACTGGTTGCATTCAAAATATATTTGTGAATACATTTGTTCACTCATAGGGTTTTGTGTTTCTGTGTATGTGAAAAACTCTCTGCCTGTGTGTGTGTGTGTGTGTGTGTTGTGTGTATGAATAACTGCCTGTGTGTGGATATCCGTTTACCTGGTTCTTCCTGTATGATTTGTGGTGGCATGCAGCGTAGACAGCGAACCCAATGATTATGGCCAACAGGGCACTGCAGGAGCCCAAGATGGCAACGAGTGTGGTTCTGTCAACAGATCCAGTTGTCTCCTGAAAATGTCCGCAATCAATCAATCAATCAAATGTAATTTCTTCTTGCACATTTTACAAACATAATTTGTCACAAAGCGCTGAACAGATGCATTTTCCAAAGGGAATAAAAAAAAAACCAGTGGAAAGAACCCCTGGAAAATAATTAAATGACCCCAGAGGCAGTGGAGAGAACTGGAAAATAATTCCTTGACCATTGAGCCAGTGGAGAGAACTCCAGGAAAATGACACAACAGTAGACGTAGTAGACCAGACTGACCTCACTGTTCTCTCTCTACTGCATCCCAAGCCGGCTCTCATTTACACATTTTTCCATTTCTATAGAACCTGTATATAAAGCTGCTGTTTATTTCCGATTTCAGTCTACATAGCAGTGGGCCTTTGATCCAGTTCCACCTACGGTTTTAAAACATCATCTAGTATTTCATATGCTTGAGTGGATCAAACAAAACACACAGAGACCTTGGTCGCTTCTCAAAAGCTGAAATCTATACATTTTCATTGTCCTTAAAAGCTTAATGTAGCATTACTTACAATGAAAACAGAGAATTATGATCTTGAATGTAAGCATGGAAAGGCAGAAATACATACACAAAACTATATGCAAACAAATAAATAGTTAGGAAAAGTCATACCTGGTCGAAAAGCTGCTCTGCCATAGAAGTGTTGACTGCAAAAAAATAATAATAATAACGTTCAGTTTGAATAAAAATGTTATCCTATAAAATTGATATATAAAAGCAAAGGTGATGAACTGGAAAACCACCCAAATGCGCAGTTTACTCAGGGCTTTCTCAGGGCAAGTTTCTGTCACTCAGCTCACAACGACAAGTTCAGTGGAGAAGGGCTCAGCCAGTGGAAGATCAGAAAGGCACACTCAGGAGATGACAGATAACAGTCCTACAAGGATTACCGTACTACACGATTCTTCAAAGGAGAAGCGGAAGTGAAAACCGGGCCCCTTCAGCGAGTGCCGCAGCGGCCCTCAAGGGGCCTCAGGGTGCCCACCTTCAATCACCACACTCAGGAACTGGATGGAGCTGTTTTTGTCCGTGTATTTCAGCGTGCAGTTGGCGTCCTCGAAGCTGGACATCAGCTTCTGGCAAATGTTACGCATTGTCGAGTTTCTACCTTCCCCCTGGCCAAGCCCAGTCAGATAGCATTAAAAAAAACAAAAGAAAAGCTGCGTCAGTTTAACAGAAACATCATTGGGTAATACAAAATAATTACCTAATAAATAAAACGGCATCTTCAACTAAGCTAAACGCCAATCAAACAAGTAACCGCACGCCCTGTCGTTTTTTTGTCATTCACAGCTGTTTTTGTCTATGCCATTTGGATTTTGTCATTCACAGCAGTTTTTGTCTGTTCCATTAGGTTTTTGTCATTCACAGCTGTTTTTGTCTATGCCATTTGGATTTTGTCATCCACAGCTTTTTTGTCTATTCCATTTGTTTTTTGTCATCCACGGCTGTTTTTGTCTATTCCATTTGGTTTTTGTCATTCACAGCTGTTTTTTCTATTTGATTCGGTTTTTTATTTTATTTTGATGTATTTGTTTTCCTTTACTTTTTGCTCTCACAGCCTATATCATTAATTTTAGGAGGAAACAATAGTAGCTTCGGAGGCCGGGTACAGCAGTATGTCATCTTTTGGCCATTTAAAGGTTGAGAGAGGTCAAAGTAATACTTCTTGCCCAGGGAGCTGTAACTTATCCCAGGAGCTTTTATCACAGAAACTCTTCAAGCTTTGGCAAAAAATAAATAAATAAACCCTTTCCAGAGCACAATGACAAGGCTTCCCTTCAAAGTGATTTATTAAAAACGCCATGTAGAAATGAGGAAAGGTGGATAGGGTAACCAAGCCCTGTTGTGACACAGTACATTACACTCTCATAGTGTTGTGATGTGTTGGAGGGGGGTGTTCAGGCAGTAAAGATGCAGGAAGACTTTCACATTACTGTGGCCTGTAGTCCATCCATGTGTATAAATGTCACTGTAGCTTGAACATGCTTCAGTAGCCTCCTGTATGTGCCGTCCACACCTAGCATGTCTACTGATCTCAGCTTTGTGCCACTATCCTTAGCGCTTCTACATCTCCATTGATTTTTAAAGAATGGTGTCTTACCTTGTCATCTTTCTTGAAGGTGATTATCTTTTTTTTTTCTGGCTGCAAGAACAAAGAAACAATCATTTATATTTAAAAAATCAGGTCTTATATTATGTATCCTTTTCCTGTACATGTATATGATATATCGGAATTCAAAGTGGCTCTTTCTCTCTTACAGTCTGGTGAGGGCGAGACGTTGGGTCTCTGCTGCTGTCCGTCTGCGTAGCTCGTGACATAGTAAGAGAGGGTTCAGTTCTCTGACTGGCGCTTGGACTCTCCGTAGAGATGGAGGAAAAGGTTGTAGATCCTGTTGCGTCTGTCTGACTGGGTTCGGAGAGCCTAGCGGAGGTCATCTCAGGTGCTGTTTGGAAGCAATCCAAGGGCTTTAGTGCATGAGATTAACCAATGTCCACGCCCAGTATGACCTTCAGTGAGACACATTGGAACACAGGATACGGGATTGGAAAGTTGTGTTCAAAACCATTATAGGACAAGAAAAATAACTTTGGGTGGGGGCATTATACAATGGTGTCACTGAACAAATAGTTAACACAGCGAAGGAGGAGTCTACTGAGCATATCTATCACTGAGCACCTGCAACGCATTTAATAATACAATTAATATTGTATGAGCATTTTGTTATTTTAATTGTCTTAGTGCCTTTTGCCAATGTCCAGAGAACATTAACTCACAGGCTCATTTTGAATATGTATTGTAATTGATAATCGTATAGTCGAGTGCTAGCCGTGTTTCAGGGAGAAAGCTCTACGCCCCCTAGAGGCGGCAAGGGAACACGCCACAGTTGAGTTTCCGCTATGTCAATCCCCGACTGCAGGAATACGCTGAGACGTTAAGAGACGGACCGATACTCTCGTTGGGGCCTGCGATGATCGTCGGGGGCGTTGACTCTCTTGAGGTGGAGAGCGCTGGATTGGATGTACGGGAGAGAGTCGGGGTGACGCTCAGCACAGACTGGGAGGTCTCTGTGATCAGTAGAGATTGGTTTTCTGCACCGGTGCAGGAGAAGAGACAAAGCAAACGGGTGAGTTTTGCTTTCTTTCTGACAAACAGGCAAATTCCTTACTTTCTGCACTTTCTGTTTATAATAGCTATTAAAGTGCATGCTGCATTTGGTTCAATGCCCATGAATTCAGACATCACAGGGTCACTAGCCCTCGCCCTGGAGAGTCCCTGGTTGGATTGTCGAACATACGTTTGGTATGGCGGCAACATAACCACCTGACTTTGTCCTGTCAGACTCCCGCATAAACATCCACACACGCAATGGGAGAGTGGACCCTAAGGTGTGTGAGACAGACGGATGCCCTCACCGGTGACTCCTGCCGGGCTTCCTGTCGGGCTTCCTGCCGTGCCTCCTGTCAGGCCTGCTGCCGAGCCTCCTGCCGTGCCTCCTGTCAGGCCTGCTGCCGAGCCTCCTGCCGTGCCTCCTGCCGTGCCTCCTGTCAGGCCTCCTGTCGAGCCTGTTGTCGGGCCTATTGTCGGGCCTATTGTCGGGCCTGTTGTCAAGCCTTCTGCCGGGGAGCTACTTGAAGTGCTGGAGTTGCTATTCCCAGTAACCCCTTTGTTAATAAACCCTGGGTGAAAAAACAAACAAACAGCATGATTTCATTAAGATAGGCAACTGAAGTGGAGATGCTTTACCATTATTGCCATGTTTACCAATATTACCAGTATTACTCTCCTTATTTAAGCACAAAGACTTGCTTTTAAACCTGAGGATTAAAATACCAGGAAGCCGAATTGGCAGCATATTTGACAAGGTAATCACAATTGATTTGATAAACAGGCATTATGTTTAGCATTGCTGTTCTGGTTTCAGTCTGATTTTCAACATTTTAACGCAATAATCAAAACCATTTTCATTCGTATCATTAGCGATTTCTGCCTTCAGAATGGGCCAGTTAATGAACAGGACACTACAGAAAGACAATAACACACACGCACACACACGCGCACACTCTGTTCCTCAGTAATCTTACACTAACATAGCGCTGGTACAATGCCAGAGGACTGTACAGTGGGCAGTCTGAAGCCCACTCCTTGGTCCAGGATCCTGCCCAGATCCTTCACATGCTTTTAGGGCTCAGTGCGTAATGTTTTCTGTTTTTTACCTAAGCCACCTGGTAACACATATCTTTACGCTGCTGAATTGCTGGAAAACCTTTCAATAGTCATTCAACATGAAAGACCAATAAAGTGGGTTTGGGCGGGACACAGGCTGCTTCTCCTTGTTTTAGCGATATGTTTGTGCTTCTTTATAGTATGCTGCCTTGGCCGATATTTTCATTCTTTGACAATCTCTGTTGACCCTTTCTATCACTGCTTGGCCTATCAGTAACAAAGCTGTTTTATCAACAGAAGAAATTCCTCCACAGGTCTCCTCCTGCTTTCTGTCAGCAACACTCGCTCCCAGAGTTCAGAGGGCATTCACAAGCTGCCGCCATCTGCGTACAGGGTGGTCATCTAATGCACTGTCAAAACCTCTTCTGCACATCTGATGGTTGGAATGGTACATTTTTTGTAGTCTCCAGACATCACTTTGAACTTATTCAGTTTCAAACTGTCCTGAATCTGAACCAAGGCTATTTAATGTGTTCAGCCGTTTTATGTTAACTTCAAGGTTATTTCTGTGACAGGAAGTCACAATAGAAGTCCCTAGCATTTGGGGTTAGTCATGCAGAAGGAGTCACGTGCACTAGGCATTGCTAGGCAAATGAACAGGATACCTGATTTGTTCCTCTCAGATACACACATATGCTCACACACATAAATTCCCTCTCTCAAACGCACGCACGCACACACGCAAACACACACACACACACACAAACACTCACAACTTCACTCTTTCATGTTGTAGTTCAACCACTCACATTTCTAAATGGCGAACGAGTGTCCTGAAACACAGCACGACCCACTTCCTTTCTCATCCCCACATTTGGTTCAGTTCCTCAGATTAATATTATTCACTTCATATTAAATGTTGAGGCCAGGTCACTGCGAATCCTGCCGCCACACACGGGGACTCGACCAAACCCCAGTCGCCTTCAAGCCACCCGTCTCTTTTACAACCTGCAGGCTGCACAGCCGTACGGGAGGTTCAGCACCAACTGAGCCGAGGCCCGTCCCTCTCGACGACACTGCAAGGGGAGGCCGCTGGGAGACGCTCGTTAGCGATGAGCCAAGAGAAACCCTGCCGATCTAATCCCACCCCTCCCAATTACAATCCGCCAATGACAAAGACTCACCTTTTAACTCTCAAAGGAATTGGAACAGGATTGGGCTTTCACAGACAAAGCCTTTGCCGTAGGCTACCGGCCATTAGAAAATAATTAAATAAAAATGCTTGTACCACCAAGGGTGGGCTATTGTTGGGTTTTGCAACAGTGTGCAGGCTAGGACAGAGGTTATGGGAGTTGTTAGCAGCAGTGCTCTCCAGGTCTCCAGGTCCTGGCCACAACAGTGCAGGGTTAAGGCTTTTTTAATGAGCACGCGAACTCCCAGCAGTGGTCCAGTCAGTCTGGTGAGCTGTGGCCCTAAATCTATGGGTCTTCATCCACATGGTCTGTGTCAGCCCTGAGACCTCAGACTCGTTAACTGACCCCCAACCATTCCCCAGTGTCATTCATCTCCACAACCCCCTTCCCCCCACAAGTTGGTGTTACATTCAGAGTGGTGATTCAAGGGCCTCAGTCGTGGTGGGGGGTGGCCATTAAGCCCTCTGTATCACTGCCACCCCCCTCTCAGGACCTCCTTCAGAGGAAACTTCGGTTTGAAACAGTCCCGAAAAGGCCCAGTAAGGATTTGTACACAGCTAGCAGACACAAAGTGACAGTAATTCCACTATCGCAAGGTTGCCTCATAGTCAGGACTGACGAGGTTTAAATCTCACCAGAAAACTAGTCAAATTAAATTACATAATGCAACAAATCAAAACAATATAACTGTAACCCTTAACCATGACTATGAGAGCTATTTCTCTCAGGCATTTTTTTTAACTTATTGGTGTTCCTGTGGTTTAGGTAGAACTGTACAGTGTTTGTTGTGGAAGTAGATTCTGGGTGGGCTTGTTGTCTGTGTGTGTCCCTGTGTATGTGTATGTGTGTAAGTCCCTGTGTATGTGTATGTGTGTATGTCCCTGTGCATGTGTATGTGCGTGGGTTTGTCTGTACCTATGTATGTCCATGTGTGTGTGTGCCTGTGTGTGTGTGGGGGGGGGGCGCCTGTGTGCGTGTAAGTGCGTGCGTTTGTCTGTACCTATGTA
>JAOYSI010000226.1:0-18482 GCA_025775065.1 Hiodon alosoides | reverse complement strand
TTTTTGTGCTGATGTTAATGCCAGAGGAGGTTTGGAACTCTGCAGTTATTGAGTCAGCAGAGCGTTGGCAACTTTTATGCACTTTTGCGCCTCAGCAATCGGCGACCCTGCACTGTAACTTTACGTTGTCTGTCACTTCGTAGCTGAGTTGCTGTGGTTCCTAAACACTTCCACTTTGCAATAATACCACTTACAGTTGTTCGTGGATTATCTAGGAGGGAAGAAATTTCACGAACTGACTTGTTGCAACAGTGGCATCCTATTACAGTACCACGCTCAAAGTCAGTGAGCTCTTTAGAACGACCCAGTCTTTCACGAATGTTTGTAAAGGCAGACTGCATGGCTAGGTGCTTGATTTTATACACCTGTGGCAATGGGACTGAATGAAACACCTGAATTCAATGATTAAAAGGTGTGGCCCAATACTTTTGTCCATATAGTGTATGTATAAGACATATGACCATATATGTATAACTGGTTTTTCCTTTAATTTGTACTATACTTTAGTAACAACATAAAAATCCCAGTTTCATATTTACCTTTTGATTAATGTATCTTAAGTGGACAACAAAAAGATTCTGTCTTTGCACGTCAGGCATTCATTTCTGCACAATGCAACCCCTGATATACGTGCAAGGTGCTCATGTCATTGATTATGCCTGACTTTCTTAGGCAACATCCTACTAACTTTCAGCAGGTTCTCACACATGCTTCTCTGTACAAAACTCTCTGCCACAAAACACTGGATGGCTGCTTATTGTTTGGCAGATGCTTTTAATAATTAATTTTATCACAGTGCTTGGTAACTGCAAAAGCACTTTAATGTAGCTCTACCTGTGTCCTCCTCTCTCACTCTCTCTCTTCACAGCCAAACAGGTTCTCAAGAGTTTTTCTCCAGGTATAAAGATCCACAGACTCCATTCAACAGGGCTCTCTGTAATCTACTCCTTCCGTTAAGCTAGTGTTCTGACCGACATTGTCCTTGATGCGACCACTGCTATTATAAAAAACAGCCACGTCTTGGGCGAGAGGAAAACCTTTCATAGACAAGCCGTTTCCTTAGTATTCTGGGAGAAATAAGTTAAACGCTTCAGACTTCAGACTACTACCCTTAGCTTGATTTTCCCTTAAGAATAATAACAACTGTAGAGAATGTAGGCTGCATACTGAGGTTCTTAAAGAAGAACTGGTTTCATATCTCTGGCCCATTGGTTGATACTAACAACTATTAATGAATGTGAAGATGTGTGTTTAAAAACCATCAGTTATCTGGCTACCTTGATATAGGGGCATACTGCTTACAGACAACCCTTACACTAACCAGGAAGAGAGCGTACACCTTTTATTTGGCATTTTTAATAACAACACTCAACAAAAGAGGTGAAGCTGCTCCTGCTGGGGAAAAACTATAGAAAACATCTTTTCAAACATTTAAACAATAAACCTTTAAAACCAAAGTTTAATCCAATAACAAAACCCTCATCAGAAACTCATAGCCACCTCCCCCCAAACTCTCCTTTTAGCCAGCACTGAATGTGGTCTAAACTCTCCTTTTTTCACACACCTGAGTGTGGTCTCATAAGTGCATTTACACTCAGGTACGTTACAATGTCATTACAATGTCTTACTGTCCATCAGCCTAGCTCTGGGCATATTCCCATCGCTTGAGGGTGTGGCTTTTGGCTGAAAGCCAAACCCGCTGCATTTGAAAATATGAACAGTGCATACTGAAAGTATTTGCTATGTGGTTTCCTTACTTTCTAAGACAGTACTGGTAATCATTTATGTAGTCCCATAAAGAGAAGGTAGCATAGCCAAGTGGCGTTGAGAGAAAAGAGCTTTGAAGATGATACAGCTAATAAATTATAGTTTTAAAGTCACCTTGGGTACGACTGAGGATGTGCATAATGTTGTTTCTATTTAAACAGATTAAAATGAAAATACGTTTGCTAACTGATGCATGAAAAAGTAATTTTTTTGAGATGGGTGATGTTCAAATCAGCTGTATCAGCAATCCTGGCTGCATTTTCTTAAAGATCTCTTTGTCTGCTTTTAATCATATCTTTTAGTGTCAGCCCAACAATCAATGCTGAGTCTTTCAGGTTTTCACATTGGCTGGTGATTTTCCCAGAATCCTTTGAGTCCCCCCGGGAGAGTATGAGTCATCCAGGTTTTTCAGTGTCTCGTGGATTTTGATCAGTTGTGAATATGGTGATAACTGCCAAATGAAAGTGTACCAGATACAGTTGTACTGTTTGTTGTTTGAAGCATGGGAGAAAGCATTGCACATATGAACAGCCTTGGCAACTGTGAACAGTACAAGGCGCGAGTGGGCCAATTGAATTCCCGTCTTCTTGTCAATAGACAGTAAAGAGACTGTTAGCACTCAGATCGATACATATAGCTAGACTAATGTCTTGTAAAGACTTCAAGAGACTGCACCATCATACAAACATGTGCTCCGATTAAAGATTTATTTTAAACAATTCGCTTCTGGCCATGAAAAGAAAACTTTAGGTTAAGATTTTCATAAGTGTGTCAGGATGAGTCATTGATGTGGCTGTGTTGGTTTCAAAGAGCAGTCCCATGGAACTTGCTGGCACCTTTCTATTTTATTTATATCCTGATTATCTTTTTCTTTTTTTTTAAAGAACGACTAATATTTCTCAAAACAGTCTTTGAAAATCCAAACAAATCCAATTTTAAAGAACCTGTGGGGGGTGTCAGTTTGTTCGGTGTCAGAATGGTCACCACAGTCCTGTGATTAACTGGAGTCATTCAAGGAATGCCCACATTGCAGATGGAATTAGTCAGATGATTCCTCTGACAGCAAACATGTTGATGGTCAATAGAGAAATAATTGATTCCACCCATCCTAAGATAAAAATAGCACTTCAAGTATCAGAGAATCTAATGATGGTGGCGTTTTCCCATTGACCTCTCCCAGTGTTTGATTATGAGTTATGACAAGATCAAAACGGAAAGCACGCTGTAAACACAACATTATGAATCTTTGCTCTCTTTCAAGGTTAATAAACTTCAAATCTCACTGGAACCTGTGCCCCTGGTGTGAGAAATAGGGAGCACAATATTACACTGTCCATCTGTTAACGCAATGAGAGGAATTAGTTAGCCGGCATCCCTATACAATGGAAAATGATTGGTAATTATTTTCTAGGTTCTTTTATCAGTAAACAACAAAGAATGTAATTACCTGAGAAACCCAGCAAATATATTTCCTTCTTCTGGTTCATTCATTTGCCTGTTCATAAGAAGAAAAATAATTTATTTTAAAATACATTCACATTAAGATTAATAACCTGTCCACTCCCAACCAATAAACCATTGCCATAAAAATCATATTAAGTTCATGATGTTGTTCTGGCTTTAATATCCTTAAAATGTCCAGTTTTTTGTAATGCTTGTTTAGATTATGTTATAAAAATATTAAAACTTATTTTAAACCAGGGGAACATTATAATAAATCTGACACATTCAACCTCCTTATAAACACCTTTAAGAATGTAGCATGATTTTTTTTTGTTAGGTAATGGTGTTCAACTACCCAGTGAAAGGTGGTTTATTTTTTTCCTTGATAAATAAAAAAAAAAAAATGGTGCTTCTTTATTTGAATTCTCTAAGCACACATGCCGATATATTGACATGTTACATCTGCTCTGTATCAGAAGTTACCAAGGTCATTTCTTAGCTGAATCAAATAAAATAAAATGTGTGAGAATTATTTATTTGTGTGGTTATCCGTTTCTGTGTGTGTGTGTGCGTGTGAGCATTTCTGTGAGCGTGTGTGTGTGTGTGTGTGTGTGTGTGTGTGTGTGTGTGTGTGTGTGTGTGTGTGTGTGTGTGTGTGCATGTCTGTCTGTGTTAACATGCGTGTGTTGGTGTGGCGTCGGGGGGTGGCGGGCAGGAATGAACAGTGAATGCCTGTCAGTAAGCTTTTTGAAACACTGTGGGGGCACTGCCTATTTGCAAGTGGATCACTGAGGCGGAGGTGGATAATTAAAACATCCCCAACACAAACTACAGAGAACCAATTTGCATTTTAAAGATTGAACTCAAGCTAATATCAAACACAGCTCCCACAAATTAAGATAAGTCACTCGGAAAGACAACTTGTTATCTGTGCAACATTATTTTGATAGCGAATAAAAAATATGTAAAATTAAGCCAAAGACTGGAAGATGGCACATTTTTTTTAAAAAAAGTAAAGGACCTCGTATCACATAAAGACTCGAACATGGGATATATCGTGTTCCTTGGGGTTCCCTTGATTAATAGGCACCTTTCAAATCTCAAATATGGGGGAAATACATCTTATCAGTGCTTCCACAGATTCGAATGAACACAGTCAAAGCACTTTAAAAAAAAAACGGCACATTAGAGTGAAGTAATTAAAAAAGTTAAATTGGTACTGTAATCAGCCTTGTGTGTAGATAATCGTTTTGTCCCAAATATAAAATGGGAAGTCATCCTTGATTTCATCGTGCATCTTTTAGGCATCACCAGCCTCTGTGCTTGGTGCTTTAGACCCTTCATTGCTTATTAATATTCACTAAACATCACTAACAAATGATTAAGAAGGGTCCAGTTCATTAAATTCTAATCTGTCTGGCTAATGTCCAGAGAGACCACTACTAGTGTCGGGGGGATTTGTGTTTTTCTCAGGCAATTACATCATCTTTAAAATATATATATTTTTACTTATAAGAGTCAGAAAAGATTAAAGTCTTGATTTGAGGGTTACACATAGGCTATAGCATATTTGACACAGGAGCGTCTGCATTAAAATGTCAGTTGAAATCTGAATGAAATGCAACTCATCTCTGTATCTTGCAGATATACTTTGATGTGGGTTGATCGTATCTGGTATTTCAGGCTCGGCAGAAAAAAAGCAGAAAAGAGGACCCTTCAGACAGACTTGTAGTGTTCTTGCCTCCCTCTAGATATCCATGACTTTCTGCTTAATTTCATAGGCATAGGTTTCACTTTAACCCTGGGAACATAGGGTCACTTCTGGCATCCATGACTTACCATGGCTTCTGTTTCCACCATGGGGGACAAATTGACGCGTTCTCAATGTGCGGGGGTCCACAACATCCACCCGTAAACCCATGCCTATACTTAATCAGTTCAGTTGGCTTTGCTAACGCTGGAGTCATGAGTCTCTAGACCATCTCCATGTCTGTCTAACTTTTGGCAATGTTATTTATGAGTCTGCTAACACGTAAAGAAAGAGCTCTGCAAAATTCTATATTGGACAAAATAAAGGCTTAAATAATATACATTTGTTCAGAAGGCACCTTTATCCAAAGAAAGATTTCCATCCTTCAACAGCAATATATGACCTTTAAAGCTTTATATTTACAGACGTAACTTACGTTAAGTGCCTTCAGCTCAAGGGTATAGCAGCCCTGCCCCTCCCGGTATTCCAATCTTCTTATTACAAGCCTAGTTTCTCAACCATTTTTCAGTTTACTTGTTCTGGTGCCCTGTACATTGTATATGGTGTGTGATATCCTCCCATTGTGAGTAAATAACAAAAGATAATAGCCCACAAACTGAAGCTCTTGATATTCTGCAATATACTGCCCATTGTTATGTAAATGTTTTAAAATAATGTGCTGTGGCCTTTGCTAGTGGACTGTGTTATGCATTGAGAGAGGGGTGACTGCTAAGCATCCGCATTGCAGTGCTGTGTTTATAGTAGTTCAGTGTGCCCTGCTGGGGGAATACAGCTTCTGTAGTTGGCAATGTAGCTAATAGATTACCCTCACTATAAAAACACACACACATACACATTTACACACACACACACACACACACACTGAGTTGCTCACAGAGAGGGAGAGAAATACACTGAATTTAATCACAAAATAAAAGGGGCGAAATCTGTGCCTTTTCCTCAGGGTATAAGGTATTCTTCATGATTGGATTGTGGTGTTTCCTCCATGTGAATTTGGAAGACAGATTGCAGGTTGGCAGTAATTTTAGTGCTGGCCTCAAACTAGATATCGGGATTCAATGATAAATAAATCAGAGTGCTTTGCAATGAATGGCAGATATCTGTTAACTCTTATCTCTTGCAAAGTGGAACCAACTTGATCCATGTCCTCGCCAGAAAAGTTTACCTTATTTTTCCCACCTACAGCATTCCTACCAAGAGATAAACCTTTGGACAACACATTACGGATACTGATAAAAAAATGTCATACCAGCCACATTTTTCTGACCTTTTCTGGAAAGTAATGCTTTTTTTAAAACCCCCAAATCATTATTCTATAACCACCTATCACTTATTTATAACAGGACAATATTTATTTTTTTCCTATCTTTATTTTCTTATTTTTTATCGTATTCTGTCTGGTAGCAGTAATGCCCCTGATGAAACCTGTTTTCCCAGCTGGCAGCTCGGTCTTTTGTACCACCTGGCACACGTATTTTTCTGTATGGTGTTTTTAGTCATTTGAAACATAGTACAAAACCGATGACTGCCCTTAATTGTGTGCAATGTACTGCCCTCAATAATTACAGTTGAGCATTGGATGCAGGCAATCAAGTGTGATCACATCACCACTGATACTAACTGACAATAACTAAATAACCTCTAATATTAAAATGAAGGTACTCCCCTTAAGAAACCGAAGCTAAAAGATGTCAACTGGGTCGCCTATCCTGCATCACACTTGTTCACATACACGTTGAATTGTGGACATGATCCGCTTGGACAGTGATGTGTACCATAAAATCTTTTTACTGGTGTGTCTACAACTTGTTTGAAAGGTCTGCGCAGGTGTTACGCTCCTCACAAGAGCACAGCATCCAAAATTTTTAAAGGTCAGGCAATACTAAAATGGCCTTGACCTTTTATCATTTCTTCAGAAGTAAAAGATTATAGCAGCGACACAAAGGGCTTTCAGTCCATTTTAGAACCTCCTGCGTTGGAAAGGGTTTTAATGGGAAAGGCATAGTTTTCAGAAGTTTTCCTCAGCAGAACTGGCCATATTGTGGATGTTGGCCTATAAAACATTTTATTTTGGGGTTTGGAGAAATAAAAACTATAAATAGACAGTGACTGAAGTGTTGTGCTAAGAACATAAAGGTCAGAGAAGAAGACCGTGGAAGACAAGAAGTGTATGGGTGTGTCAGCAACATTGCGTTTTATTATTTTTAAAAATGTGCTGGGTTAAAGATGATAAAGATCATTTTTTATAAGTAAAATTTGAAACGTATAACTCCCGGGAAATCAGGTATTTTTTTATCTGCAGCATGTAGGTGGGTGGGATTAACATATGAAAACATTTTGAAGAATAAAGGTGAAACGTGTACAGTATAATGAGTTAGATGTCTCGGATTGCCAAGAAGATCAAAACCCCAACTCTTATTCATCTATGTAGATTCTTTTATCAGAAATGTATGCATATCCTAATGTGGCTGCAGGTATTTGGTAAATGATATGCAAATGAAGCCTCTACTACGAAATCAAAATCATGTGTAGGCATTGATGACAGTTAATTTGCATATGATAATCTCCTGTTCATATTTTCTCAGGCAGTCACCCACAGTATGGCAAAATGGTGCTGCGTTTGTATATAGAAGGATGGTTAATTTATCGATACAGGGTTCCCTAGTTGTGCACACACAATGTTTTCCATCTCTTTAAATAAACCTCAACCTCAATGCCTTGAGAGAGATGTTGAATTAGGGTCTTAGTTGTTTCAAGAGCTTCATTTCTTCTCTGGAATAAAAACGTGCACACCCAGGGGTCCTCCAAAACCCGTACTGGAAACCGGTGCTATAGATGATCCATTATTGAAGTCTTCATGACTAAGAGGAAGTACCTACCGCTATTATCCTAATTATAAACATTATATTTTTCAGCATTTACTCAATAGATTTATATTTTTAATATCTTTTGCAGAGAAACCCAATGCAGAAAAACCAAAACTTTGTCTTTTTTGCCTTTTACAAAGCAAGCATTAAATCGTATCCGTCCAAAATCAGATCATTTAAAATGCAAGTAACCTGATCTAGACATAGGAAGCTTTGACAGAATATCCAAAGGACCTTTGTATTGCCCTCATCAAAAAATAAATAATGTGGTTTGAACTATACAGGAACAATATTGTACTTCAAGATAGCTGAGAGATTTGGTTTTTCTTTTTGTACGATGGTAAACATGGAGGCCCCTTTCTCAGCTACACAGCTTTGAAGTTGGGATCTATTTCCCCGTTGCCATCTGGACATAGTTTTCCAGAACAAAAGTAGCTGTTCCCAACCAGCAGATTGCTACTAATTCATGTGAATGCTAATGAATTCTGCATATGATAAGCATGCATTAATGGTATCGTTGGCTTTCAGCTCATATTTTTTATGGTTACCTCTCACTGAAAAGGAAACTGAAATTTCAATGCTAGGGCTTTGAAAGGGTTTTATTTACTGATTTATTTATATATTTAACTACTTTATAAGGTAAAAACATTTTAAAAATTATGTGTGTGGATTTAACAGTTTAACAGAAATCATACAAATGTATATGTGTCTTTTAAATCAAATTTAATGTAATTATTGTATAGCCATTATATATATAACCATTGTACCACATATTCATGATTTATTCATGGCCACAGACAGGACTTGTGTCATTCATTCTTTGGTACTATTTGTTTTAAATATGTACTGGCAACATTTACGTTAATAAAGGCCAACAAATCTAAACCTGAAACAAACAGTGTTTTATTTAGACAATTCTGACAACTTTTGTATTTTTAATAAGGTATTTTTGTTTATTTGGTATTTTGCATTCTAAAGTGCAGGTTTGACCTTTGCCCTCAACTGACAAAGTGCGTTGGACCACAGTGGATTTTGGAAAACTACAGAATCTGTAGTTCATGCACAAGAAACATGTTCACATGTTTCTTGTGCCATGTATACATCTTGAATATGCATGGATATTGATCAAATAATTGATATTGATTAAAGATTTTGCATTTTTATTATTCAAAAATAAGTAACCATATATGTAGTGTGTGCACATTTTGCATATGCACACATTACATAAGGTGAGTACCTGTGTCAGCATGGTTAGCTGGCAAGTAAGGTGCAAGTGGCTTTCAAGCTGAGAAGAAATTAATATAGCACTATGTTTTAGAGAGGTCCACTGCAGTTCATTTTGTGTATGTCTTGCACTTGAAATATTTTGGCAAAATGCAGTACTTTGTCCTATTACGCTTGCTCTCGGAAGTGAATGTCATCTGAATGGAGCACGGCCCAAAAACTGAGCCTCATGGATCAAGACTTCATTTAGTGCAGAGGAATTGGCTTTGAAGAATGGATAGCTTTCTGACAAGTGAGATCTAAATTGTCAAAAACACTCATACAGCTAGCTGTTGCATTAATAATGTACTAAGTTGATTCACTAATATTTGATGCTTCATTGGGTCAAAGGCGTTGTAATCAGTATTGTATTGTGTCCTGTGATAGATATAGAGGTACAAACCATTAGGATGTCTACAGGTGGAGGAATCAGAACTCAGTAGTCTTCGTACAGGGAGAGGAGCATGCAGCAAATGCTACAAATGCACTCAATTGTCACAGACATTTTGAACTGACAATTTTTTATTTGAGTTTAGGGAAGAGAGAGGGAGTTTGTAGTTACGGGTAATTTGAGTTTGTTGGGCCATTTCCTCTGGGAAAAAGACTGTTTTATGACATGAATCTAGGTCTCATATGCATATGCACATTTTGAAGGTCATTATTCATCTGGGTTGAGGCTCTTTGGGGATAGAAGGACTTGTGGATTTTTATTGAAAACAGAGTTTCTGGTGCCGATACAGTGTTGGGTGTCACATGGTCACATTTATGACTTGATTTGCTACAACTGCTCAGATCTAGTTATCATTTCAAGCTGTTTCTCTATGAAATAGGTTTTCCATCTAGAAAATGTTTTTGTTTTTTTTAAACTGCCACTTCAATAACCAGAGAGGAAAGTTTTCTATCTAAAAGGGTAGCCATTAGTTGTAGTTAATGGGTGGTTAACGGTAATCTGATCTGGGCCGAGTTTATTGTCACAAATGATTTATTTTGTATTTTTTTACAAGATTAACTCATCTGTCACTGGCTTCTTGTTTGGAAGCACGGTGACGACGGGCCTTTCAGGCGTGGGCGGCTGTTTCAGTGAACCGCTGTGCCCGTCCTGGCTGAGGGATGCACCAAGGAGCAGCAGCAGCAGTAGGCGCTTTCTGGATGTACCTCCCAAACACCACGGTCACTCAGCTCTGCCGAATTTCCCCCTTTCTTGTGCCGGTTTCTTCGCCTCTTAATCCACCATTCTCCAGGAACTCAGGGAATTTTGGGTCCCACAGCCACTTTTAGTCCCAGAGAGTCTGGGCTGGGAATCTTTGATTTATTTATGTATTTATTTATTTGTTTGGGTAGGCTATTTATTTATTTTGGTATCAGCTCTGTGGAACACTGCACCCAGGACCTATCAAACCTTGTAACTGCATCCTCCACCATTATTTTTCTATGTGATGCTTAGTCACATAGAAAAATGACTCAAAGAGGCGGGGTCCAAAGAGGTTAAAAAAAAATTACATTTAAAAACAAAAACAAAAAATGCTCTGTACAAACATAAGTTAAAAATGTTCATACTTCCAAACTAAAACAGAATAAATTTAAACAAAACAAAAACCAATCCAAAGTACAAACATATGCTTGCCTGGCTGCATGATCTTCCAAACTTCCATTGTCTTTCTCATAATCCATCAATCAAACTTTATGTATATAGCACAAAGAGCTCCTACAAAGAATGCAACACAATGCACAACACAGGATAATTAAAATGAATAAAAGTTGGGGGGGAAAAGTAGCAGCAAAACCCATAATAGTAACCAGGGTGATCCACCAAACAGTGAGAACAGATTGACATTTGAAGAGTGCAGAGACTAATGCATGGTAAACTAAAACCATTTTAAGTGCAAAATGAATAAAAGTACTGAGTGGCCAATGGACTAAATGACTAAAATAAACCTATAGCTGGTAAGGAAAATTAATAAAAAATGAAAAGTCATGAAATGGGGTGCTTTACCATGAAGAATTTTGTAATCTTAAAATAAATTCCAAAACTAGCAGGCAACCAGTGCAGAGACTTTTAAAACCAATGTGATGTTTGTTCTCTGTCTAGTTTCAGACAGGACATAAACTGCCACCTTCTGCATTAATTGCAGTTGACTGATACTTTTAAAATTGTATTTTACCAATAATAGGTGGAAAGGAGAGAATTAGAGAAATCAAGCCTGCTTCTAATATTTAAAAAAAAACATGCATTAGTCCTTCAGTGTCAGCACGAGACGGAAAAGGTTGCAACCTATTAATGTGCCTTAACTGATAAGAGGATGCTTTAGTCACGTAATGATGCTTAGGTTTCTAACCTTTTGCTAGTTAAATGCTAGCATCTGGAGCTTTTGCCCCGATGTCGTATCTTGATTAAGTTCATTCATGAGTTTATGTCATCAATGACAGCAACCTCACCAAGGAATCAATGGTGTAACATGTACAGACTAAAGAGTAAAGGCCTTAAAATGAAACCATTGATATATCTTTATTATGGGCTAGCCAGTTGGGTGTGGTATGCAGCAAGGAGCCACATTATCAAAGCCAGTCAAGTGCCCAGTCAAGTGATGGGGCCACACCCAGAGCTGGGATGTCGTTGCGCACCTGAGTGAGGTTACACTGAACAAAACGCTGGTGCCAGCTATCAAAATTACATTAACATTGCCAGCAGTGCAATTTGGCTAAAAGGAGAGAAGTTCAGACTGGAAAGGTAGTGGCTAAAGGTACAGTAGAGATTGTGTCTTATTTTAGTTTTCCCAGAAAAGAGTGGTTTCCTTTAAAAAAAAATATTTTGTTGTATTTGTTGTAGTTTTCATTAATTATTCCAAATAAAATGCAAAAACCCTGCAAAAACCCTCCCCTGGTGTTCCTGTCTCTATCTGCTTTCAGACTAGGCATGCCCCGCCGGGCCACAGGTAGGTTTTAAACTGATTTCGTACTAGACCAGAGGCCATCCCACTTCTCAAGTCTATCAATCAGGATATCATAGTCAACAGTGTCAAAAGCTTTACAATCTTGAATAGTGCCGTCTATATTAGGCACGGAAGCCAGATCGTAATTTAACAAAAGTAGAGTTGGTATTCAGAAAATCATCAAACTGTCTACAAAACACTTGATCAAGAATTTTACTTAAAAGGGGACAGTTGGAGATTGGTCTGAAATTACCAAGGACTAAAGAATCTGAAATATTTTTCTTCAGAAGGGAATTCGCCACCGCAGTTTTAAATGGTGTTGGGAAAATGCCTGTGAATAGCGAGTGGTTAACAATTTTTTGAACCTCATAAGACATGCAATAAAATACTGTTTTTATTACAGTGGGGGGGATATTTTTTGGCAGCGAGTCATCAGGCGTCATTTTTTTGCCTGTTTGGCTGATGCCCAGTCCAAATGACGTCTTATCCCTAAAATAAGGGTCAAATTTGTTACATTTCAATGATTTCTCAGTCTGTCAGTGGTTGAAAAGAGTATTTTCTGATTATTCAGATTTGAATCTGTGATTAAGCTGGAAAATTGAGCCCTCCTACAATTTCTTACTGCCAAATTGTTTGTATTAAGTATCAGAATATCTTAATGGACATGCAATTTAGATTTTTTCCATTTCACCTCAGCCTTCCTGCAATTTCTCTTTAGTTAATAGATTTTTATTCTTTGCCTTTTTAAGCTTTATTGGGGCTACAGTATCAGTATCAACTTATATCAAAAATATCAACTAACTTATGCCAAGAGATTGTTGGTAAGTTGGTAATGGTGTTTTTTTATACACTCAATAAAATTCATGATTGCTTCAGGGGTAAGATAGAGTTTCTTAATAACAGTTTCAGTAAAAGCCCTTAGGTCGGGCAACAGGGCAGTAAAAAAGACACCATAGTGATCTGAGAAAGCAACATCAACAATAGAGGATATGTAAATAGAAATCGGTTGGGAATTACCAGGTCACAGTTAGATAAAATCCATTGAGCTCAAAGGATACTTGGGCAATGTGCTGATGGCCCATTCAATGTTGTTGCTAGCACTGGTGGCAGACATCGTATTAGTGTGGCATGATGCTCAAAACACCCAAAGTCCCCAAAGGAAAGCTTAGCCCCAGAGGTAACAGCCTAGTGGTAGCCAAAGGAATAACATCCAAATTTTTAACATTTCAGCCAACACACTTAATGACAGACTTTAACTATTAAATTTATATAACAAATGACAGTATCCGCTAACTAGTAGGTGGGTCAGGCCTGTTATTCTTGGGTTGTGCAGACAGTTAAGTAACTTTGCACGTAGATGGAAAGTCTGTTGGGTCACCCTGTCATTTTGGATGATAGCCACCTCGTTTAAAGAAAGCCAGGCATTCCCTGAAAAGGTCAAAGTTGTTAATAAAGGTGTTTTTTAACTTTCAGTAATCCAACAGTAAGCTGTTTAAAGGGAAAAGTCTAATGAAATTCCCAATGCCAAGTTTATAGCATAGTAGGGGACCGGCGATAACGACATTCTTCCCACTGTCATGCAGATTGTAAAAGAATGAAACAAAGTCTCCCCTTAGTAGCTCTGATTCCTGGGCAGCAGTGTCGTTTGAGCAAACATGGGCAATGGTGGTATTCACATTACTGTGGCAGTTGCCCGTGAATATACTTCACACGGGCACCAAGGAAATAGCACAGTAGGTCCAAGAGAAGGCTGCACAATATGTCTGGAACTCTTGTGCGAGGCAATAGGAAACTAATTATTTGTATTTGTGATCTGAGCAGCGGTGTTCATCTCACCCAGTGGCACTGAGAAAATTCGCCTCTCCCTCTTTTTTTCCGTAATAACATCATCTGCATAACAGTTAGCTAACAGCTTATAACATATCATCTGACAACAGCTAGCTGAACGCGTATAAACTCGTAACGTATACACACGTAATGTATGCACTCGTAACGTCACAGTTTGGCCCACATGAAACAAAGATTAATTCGTGTTCTTTCCAATAAGCTATTATATGTGGCATTTGTGAACTATATATTTTTTGATATTTGAGGTTGAAGAGTACTCGGGACATAGCTACAAAAAATTATTTGAAATGAATGAGATTCTTTAAATGTTCCAAACTCAGACTTTACGTTTCTTGCATGTATGTTTGGTAGTAAATGGCGCCTTCCTGAAATTTACATATGAGGTAGAACAGATTATGGCACTTATTAGGCCTTAAACAGGGATACTGTATATACAGTGCCCTCCATAATGTTTGGGACAAAGACAGTTTTTTTCTTGATTTTCCTCTGTACTCCATAGTTAATCAAACAATTTACAAGTGGTTAAAGTGCATATTCTCAGGTTTTATTGAAGGGTATTTTCATACATTTTGGTTTCAACATGTAGAAATTACAACACCTTTTATACATAGTCCTCCCCATTTTATGTGCACTTTAACCACTTGTGAATTATTTGATTACAAATCTAAAACTGTATTGGAGAGAGTAAAATCAAGAAAAAATCTGTCTTTTTCCCAAACATTATGGAGGGCACTGTATTTATATATATAACTTAACCTATATATATGTACACTATCGAGTCCCCAATCAGAAACGCTGTTATTACTTAATTGGCAGTGGTGATGGCCTGCAGGAGAAACTATGGTCGATGATATGATGCTCAGAGCAGTGAAGCGTTTCGACAATTGCAGCTGAAATCGCGGTGGTTGAAGAAGTAGCAAGCAGGGTTTCTCTGTGTCTGGCCTGTCTTCACTGCAACTCCTGGCAGGGGTTGAGCAGGCAGCACTCATTAGACAGTAGACAATCCCTTGTCCTGACTGGCCTTCTCTATATTGTTGCAGAGTTTGTAACAAATAGCTTTATTAATCATGATATTCAAAGAATGAGTAAAACATCAATATGCAAAAATAAATAATTAAAAGACAAACTTAAGGTAAACTCAAACAAGGGAAGGGAAGAGATTATTCAAACAACACCATACCTTCTTTCCCCAAACGCTCTTCGCCTCCTGTCTTTTCTGTGGCATTATGGACATTGTAGTGATGGGGGAGCAGCTATTTACCACAGCGCTTCTTTTTGCTTTGTGACAAATGGCATTCAAAAAAAAATAGGTTGTCATAGAATTAGCCAGGTTATTCATAAAACAGGCAAGGTCTCAGTGGGGTTGAGTGGGTTGGGGGCGTAGACAGCAGTTTAATCCTCGGTCCATGCAGCCTTGCCACTGGTTTGTGTTATTTGTTAATGGAGTTATCCAAGAACTAGGAGCGCAAGTAGGCCCTGAAAGAGATCATCTACATCTACCTTAAATCTACCATCTCTTAAATCTCATCTGCAGGTTTAGGAATCTTATGTGAAATGCAACAAAGTTTCCTTCGTACTTTCTGCTGAACCGTTTGTAGAAGCTCCTCTCAGCAGAAGCAGTGTGTCTTTATGTGTGTGTGTGTGTGTGTGTGTGTGTGTGTGTGTGTGTGTGTGTGTGTGTGTGTGTGTGTGTGTGTGTGTGTGTCTGTCTGTCTGTCTTTCTGGATGTCTATCTGCGTGTCAGACCCTGATTCCTGAGTCAATTTGCTGGAGGCCAACGATTGCCTTTTGCATGACCTTTCCCTGAATTGATCCCTAAACCCGTACCCCAGACCCGGACTCTGCCTCTATGTCTTAAATGTTCTTTTTTAAGACTACTGCTCATTTCTTCTGCCTTCATCTGCTATCTCCTCCACTATCTGCAGGATTGATTTTTTTTTGCTGGCCCAGAAAATCAATATCTCCACAAGTTGTGTGTACACACTTTAAACTTGCCTCTTGCTATTATTCAAATGTTATATTTTTCCCCTTCCCTATGTCTAATCTTACTGTAAATCTATCAAGCAATTAATGGATTGAAGAAGTTGAATTATAATTCTAATTGGACCTCATACTTCAAAAACTATCCAAACTTCCAATTCATTTTTTTTCGATACAGTTTGATATTAAATAATTTTTTTGTTTTGTGAAAGGTTATTTTCTTGTGCAACACATTTCTAATTCCTGTCAGAGAGATTGAGCTAATAACTTCTTAGCGAATATTACACTTTTCAGAAGTCCCACAAAGGGAAATTAAATAGTTCCCCCGTGGCTTGATACTCCTTTTTTCTACACAGTGAAGGATGACGCACCATGACCCCCCCCCATCCCAAAGATGAATAATTCCTGTGTAGTGCTGCAGCCCTGAGTTTGCAACACTACAAAAGGCACTCCTTAAAGAGGCATTCTTTTAATGTGCTTAATTAATGTGCTGGATTGTGGGCATGCCTAATTTCTGAAATTTCTTCATTGTTGTCATTTTAATTTTCCACAGCAAAGAATCTGTTGAGCTGTGTGGCTTTTTTTTTTTTTTAATGCTCTCTGTGATGCTTACTGTGAAAAGTTATGTATGTTGTTTTCAGGAAGATGATCCAAACCTGATTTTCACTGTTTTTTAATACTAGTGTGAGCTGGAACTACTTTACCCTATTGGTCAATACACCTCAAAGCTGTTTGGTTGATTGTTACTGCATTTTTACACTATTTATGAAATTCATATTCTTGGCATATTACAGGCTAATTTACAGGCGAATGATTGAGTAAACAGACAATAGGCATTTCAAAATAACTTTTTGATTTCTTTAAAACAGTGATTATATTTGTAATGAGCATTCATTTTTGCTGTTCAATTAATTTACTGGAGATTGATTCAAATAAAAAATGTAAACCACACACCTTCACACAGTTGAAAAGTGGTACAAAATTATGAGCAAAACAAGAAGAAAATATCTGCTACTGAAATCAACACCGCTAAAGAATCAATATAAGGTCAAATGTAGGAGAGACTGGAACTGAATGGAGCTTTTAACCTCTGACCCTTCTAGCACTCCAGGGAACTCACTCTCCCCCGTGGTTTTGAGTTGACGCACTTGCTTTGTCCAGTCTATACCCCAGAGACCAGTAACTTTGTTTAAAATCCATTAGAATGTTTTGACACTTACTACTTTGAAATGTGCCTTATGTGATTTACATCATGCAGCACAACAAATTAGGGACAACAGTGTTGTATTTGTATTTGTCCTTAGATCTATCCATAGAGTCTATGCAGTTTAGATATATAGTCTTTATCTTGTGAAATTCTAAAGTATTGTTTTTTTTTTCATTTATCAGTGGAAAACATGAACTGGACACATACTCACTGGCCACTTTATTAGGTACACCTTGCTAGTACCGGGAGGGTACTTTTAGCTTTCAGAACTGCCTTAATTCTTTGTGGCATAGATTCAACAAGGTGCTGGAAACATTCCTCAGAGATTTTGGTCCATATTGACATGATAGCATCACACAGTTGCTGCAGATTTGTCGGCAGCACATCCATGATGTGAATATCCCGTTCCACCACATCCCAAAGGTGCTCTATTGGATTGAGATCTGGTGACTGTGGAGTACATTTGAGTACAGTGAACTCATTGTCATGTTTAAGAAATCAGTTTGAGATGATGTGAGCTTTGTGTCATGGCGTTATCCTGCTGAAAATATCCATTCGAAGATGGGTACACTATGGTCATAAAGGGATGGACATGGTCAACAACAATACTCAGGTAGGCTGTGGCGTTTAAACGATGCTCAATTGGTACAAAGAGGTCCAAAGTGTGAAATATCCCCCACACCATTACACCACCACCACCAGCCTGAACCGTTGATACAAGGCAGGATGGATCCATGCTTTCCATGTTGTTCACACCAAATTCTGACCCTACCATCTGAATGTCACAGCAGAAATCAAGACTCATCAGACCAGGCAACGTTTTTCCAATCTTATATTGTCCAATTTTGGTGAGCCCGTGCGAATTGTAGCCTCAGTTTCCTGCTCTCAGCTGACAGAAGTGGCACCCGGGGTGGTCTTCTGCTGCTGTAGCCCATCTGCTTCAAGGTTCGACGTGTTGTGCGTTCAGAGATGCTCTTCTGCATACAGAGGTTGGATGTAACGAGTGATTATTTGATTTACTGTTGCCTTTCTATTAGCTCAAACCCGTCTGGCCATTCTCCTCGGACCTCTGCCATCAACAGGGCATTTTCGACCAGAGAACTGCCACTCACTGGATATTTTCTCTTTTTCTGATTATTCTCTGTAAACTCTAGAGATGGTTGTGCGTGAAAAATACTATTAGATCAGCAGTTTCTGAAATACTCAAACCAGCCCATCTGGCACCAACAACCTTAAATCACTTAAATCACCTCTTTTACCCATTCTGATGCTTGGTTTGAACTGGTTTGAAGTCCTGTAAGTTGTGAGGTGGGGCCTCCATGGACTTGTTTGTCCAGCACATCCCACAGATGCTTGTTTGGATTGAGATCTGGGGAATTTGGAGGCCAAATCAACACATATATATA
>JAOYSI010000225.1:0-18483 GCA_025775065.1 Hiodon alosoides | reverse complement strand
TAGCTGTAGACTGGCTCACTACCAGAGACAACAGGGTGGTGTACACATAGCTGTAGACTGGCTCACTACCGGAGACAACAGGGTGGTGTACACGTAGCTGTAGACTGGCTCACTACCGGAGACAACAGGGTGGTGTACACGTAGCTGTAGACTGGCTCACTACCGGAGACAACAGGGTGGTGTACACGTAGCTGTAGACTGGCTCACTACCGGAGACAACAGGGTGGTGTACACGTAGCTGTAGACTGGCTCACTACCAGAGACAACAGGGTGGTGTACACATAGCTGTAGCTCACCACTGGAGACAACAGCGTGGTGTTCACGTAGCTGTAGACTGGCTCACTACCGGAGACAACAGGGTGGTGTACACATAGCTGTAGCTCACCACTGGAGACAACAGGGTGGTGTTCACGTAGCTGTAGCTAATTACCAGAGACAATATGGTGTTGTACACCTAGCTTTAGACTGGATTGATACAATTTTCGGCTTACTTTTATGTTATTACATATTCAGTGGCTTTAAAAAAAAGTATCTGACTGTAAAAACATCAAAAACAAAATGACAGATGCATTTTTTTCTCTCTCGTGTGATAATGCGTGCCTTGGGAGAGGTGATCTTTATCTGTCGGTAGCAACTGTTTACTGTTGAGTGTTTACCAAGGTGAGAAAAGTGCAATGGGAATTACCAGCCTAAAACTTGCTCTGACACCATGCAGATTGCTCCTAATGGTGTCCTCTAGGGAAAATCTGTCTTGTTGGTTTTTGATTATGGCCTACTTTTTGCAGGTCAGGGCTGTTGCCTTTTTCACATCACTCTACTGGGAAATATTTAATAAATAAATAAATAAAACATTTTCATTCATATTTCAGTCTCTCGACTCGGAATTGTCACGGGAAGGTTTTTGAAAGCATTGCTGACTGAATAAGCATCGCCCAGTGCTGTCTGGTCAAAATCTTTCTGGTCTTCTTCACATCTGCACGGTCTGGTACTTGGACCGTAATCAAAGCTACCCATTATCAAGGGCAAGAGCTACTCTTTCAGAGTGCTGAAAACATCAGCCAGCCCAAGATTTGTTATGTTTGTTGATATCAGTGTGTGTATACAATTGAAATGAAAAAGAGCTCTTCTTTCATTTGAACGCAGCAACAAAATTGATAAAAATATAAGCGTTAGATTGCTAAGATTTATATCTTTACATATGACCAAGGATAAGCTGCCTTGCCACTGGCAAAAACCACCGCACAGGAGAAGAACGTGATCTTGTAGCACACTGGGGTCAAATTACTTTGCACCTGCAACAATTTCACATCTAAAGCTAATGTTCAGGAACATCATCTCACTTCCACGAAAACGGACCACTAAGGTAATAGTCGATGCAATACAATTTTACTTTATTATTATGTTGAGATCATAGCTGGTGTTGAACATGCGTTTCTCATTAAAATGTTTTCAAAGCAATTAACAGGAAGTAATTTAATGTCCAGGGACACAGAGATATCTACTAAGCGGCATTAACTCCTCTCTCTTAAAATTGCTAATGTGGGAAAGTGGATTATTTCAGGCTACCACCCCAGACCTTAATGACATCTTTTTATTAAATTTAAAGGCAGAGCACTTATAATAATTTTAGATTTTTTTTAAACCGATCCTTCTGTCAGTTTAAACAGGCAGTAGCCTGCAGGTCAGATTGACAGAGTAAATCTGAATTCTGCATTGCACGCCATGGAAGCCCTGGTTTGCTGTGTACGTTTTTGTGAACGCAGTCGGCCGGGACTGTGCATGCAGGTACATACATGATGAAATATCGCAGCACTTACTGAGGTGGGGACGGCGCCACCCACCACGAGGTGCCTGCCTTGACCTTGGGTAACCACATCTGAGCCGGGAACCCCAGTGCCCGCCGTCTGAGCCGGCAACCCCAGTGCCGGAGACTGCTTTAAGTGTGTAGCAATCATTACGGCGCCTGCATGCCTGAGTGATGACCAGTGGAAGCTCGTAAGTGCTGTGCCCACAACTCAGGAATCAGCAATAAAAAGGTGCCAGCCACGCCCATTGGCTGGATAATCAGGTATTACTGCATGCATGACCATGAGACACCAGGAAGTCACCTCATCACAAGTTCTGGTACTAAAACTCAGGATTGGCACATCCACATGTTCTGGTATAAATCTCAGACAAATTAAATAAATTGAATAAATATTTAAAAATAAAAACGGAAAACTTAAAACTGCTCCTGTACATGTGGGAAAATAATTTGTACATCGGGAATAATTTGATGCAAAACGAGACATGTTTGCAGTTCGGTATGAATAGTAAAAATTAGCTCAGTTTCGTCAGCTTGTTGGAGAAACAAGCTGGCACAACTGAGTTTTTTCAACGCGGTTTTACGACAGCCTACAAGCATCAAAGCAAAAATCAAAAGCATATATCGCCATGGTAGCATTAGCCTTGGCTAACCTGTTTGCTAGCGTGGCTCTGGTTATTAATGCCGCAACCTCTTGCTTGAGAGAATAAATAAAAAGAAAACAAACATCAGGCCCACACCTGGTGCCCTGCGGTAATCTCAGACTAGCCTCAAGCGTGTGTTCAGTACTCCCTTGAAAAGAAAACTGCGTAGTCCTTTATCTGTGGCTTCAACCAAATTCAGTTATTCACCTCCTACTTAACCCGACCTTACGGACTGTTAATCGTTCGACACCACAAACCCTTTGCTAATAGGGTTGCCAACATTCCAATATCCCAATAGGAGACGGTTCTTTTATTGGATTTTCCTGTGGTTGAAAAAAACTGGATGTCCCAGGTAATACAGGATCGTTGGCGACCCTATTTGGTAACTGTCTCGCCGATCAGTTTTCGTCTTGAGTGATCCCCATACTCTGAAGAACAGTGTTTCGATGCAGTACACAAAACCATACTCAGTATTTTAAAATAACACTTTTTCATGTATATAGTCTTCTCTACTCTGTATACTGTATACTGTTTTTATTGGCAGTATCTTCATGGCAACATCGTCAGTCTCGTTAGGCGTGATTGGAGGTTACCAAAGTTTTTTGGGGGATGGGTTATCATTTAATTCTTAGAACTGCATATTCTGATACATTCCAACATCATCACTTACACTTGCTGTAGTTTAGCATAATATTATTATGCAATTGTTACGTTGAAATTTTCAATGCTTTTTGTCCTGGTACAAAATAGTTAATATTTTGCACATTGCACTACAAACTACATTGCTCAATAGTAACTGCAAAACGGATAATCAGACAGGGGACTGATGTGCTTCCAGGCCTGCCAGCTCTGGTATAGCCGTCTCATATTGCGGAAGTTGCTCAGGAGCATGCCTATACCGTGCCTGTGTTTCAGAAGTTCCACTGTTGCTCGGCGACTGTACGATTCCGTCTGAGAACGAGTAAGAAGCTTCCGTGGGGTTCGAGCCGTCACTCAATGAGCAGCATTGACAACAGTGACAGTAATTCTACACATACTTGCTTGTTGGGAACAACTGATCATTTCTAATAAAAAATCACCCTGCAACTGCATTATCATAAATACAGTTACTTTGTAAGAATTCACTGGAATATGATTTCAGTAACGTTTTGGGGCACTCACCACAGTATGCAGGTAGACAGTTTAATGTGTCTTATTATATGAAGGAAGGGGAACATTTTGATAGGATGACTGGTCTTAGCAACAACAAATAACAACAGAGCTATCCGGGTAAGCCTCCTTTGGCCTGCTCTTTTACTGTCCTCCCGTTTGCGTTGTCGGGTCTTCACACTGGGAAATGTTTAAGATGCATCCCAAAACAAGTTTTCCAGAAAAAAAAAAAGTCTAACAGACCAATGACAGGGGATGCATTACCTAATAGATTTGGCAGAGATATCAGGGCTGTCTCATTAAGCCGGGTTACAGTACTTTAATCAATCAAGTAGACCTCAAGCCAATTTGGGAAGGAGCTCGACATCACAGAGAGGCTCTCAGTGGGGATTAGAAAAAGTGATGAGAGTCCGCACATCTGCTGGCACGGACTGGGAGGGGGGCCCGTGAGGGTTACGGCACTCCTCCCGAAGTGAGGCTTAGGCGCCGCCTTCCCTTACACACCCCCTATTCCCTCTCCGTTCCTCCCGGCCCTCCCAACAGACGAGCATTTCCTCTGCTAATTTTTGCCGGTTAATGGGATTTATGAGGGCACGAGCTGCCCACTTGTTCCTGGGGAAAGGGGCCAAGTCGTTGTCTGAGCTCGGCGGCAGGAACACCGCGACCGTCGCTGGGGGGGGGGGTGTAAAAAGAGCCTTCTTTTGACAGCCCAAATGCCGGATGAGCGGGAATGAAGCCCGCTGGCTGTGGAAACGAGAGCCGTCGAGCCACACAACAGGCAAGGATTCGGAACCGACCGCCACCACCCCTCCTACGATAACAGGCTGGCTTTTAGAGAACAGCCGGCTTTCTATAGGATGTGCTTCTCTCTTTATTTGTCACAAACCTTTCCTGGGGCTTTAGGGACACTCACAACATATCCGTTGCTTGTAATCTAGCAAGGATCAATACAGAAGGCAGGGTGATTAGTCTTAAATCAGGTTTTGATTCTGCTGTGGTGATTGAAACCAGTCCAGTAATCCCTTCGTATCGCATTTGAATCCACTTGCTTATGGAGGCTTGGACGAGGCTTTCACGAGTTTTAAATGCTAAACAACGCTTCGATCTGGTATTGTTGTCTTCAGGTAAAGATAGGTAACCGTTTGTACAGAGCGCCGTGTAACGGGGTCAGAGGGAACTGTGAGGTCTTCAGGTTCACCTGTGAGCTTTTCAGGTTCACCTGTGAGCTTTTCTGGTTTACCTGTCAGCTTTTCTGGTTTACCTGTGAGCTTTTCAGGTTCACCTGTGAGCTTTTCTGGTTCGCCTGTGAGCTTTTCAGGTTCACCTGTGAGCTTTTCTGGTTCACCTGTGAGCTTTTCTGGTTTGCCTGTGAGGCCACCTGTAAGCTCCCATTTTTTTTCCATTTTCGATCATAATGTACTGAGAAGCAGCAAAGGTAGATTGTTCAGGTGTGCTTTGGTATGCAGTCGTGCGACAAACACAGTCCAAGATCAGAGACTAACACATGCTTTCATCTGTAAGGCGTATTTTATCTGTCAGTGCAGGCTGATTTAATCTTGAATGAAAGGAATATTTTCCCCCTAGAAGGTCGATACGCTTCTCATTGGGTGTTCTGGTTCGATTGAAAGAAACAAGTGGTCCTCACAAAAGTGAGCATCTTAGCTTTCTTAAATTAAAAATATATTTTTTTGAGAGATAAAAGATATTCCATATTAATCACAGACAACTGTTACGCCTCTGTGTAACCTCCTATGTAACCTTCTTTGCAGCCCACTCTGTAGCCTCCTCTGTATAGCCTACCCTGTAACCTCCATCTCTAACTGCCTCTGTGTAACCTCCTCTGTGTAGCCTACCCTGTAACCTCCATCTGTAACTGCCTCTGTGTAACCTCCTCTGTGTAGCCTACCCTGTAACCTCCATCTGTAACTACCTCTGTGTTACTTCTCTGTGTAGCTTTCTCTGTACTACCTACTTTGTGTAGCCTCCTCTGTGTAACCTCCTTCTTTTTGTGTCCTCTGTGTCATCTCCTCTGTAACATCCTCTGTGTATCCTCCACTGTATATCCTGCTCTGTGAAGCCTTTGTGTAACCTCTTCTTTCTAACCTCCTTTGTGTGGGCACAGGAACTCTTGGCGTTTTGAAAATATTTTGTAATGCTTTGTTAAGTTTGGTTTTCTTTGGCATCAAAATTGACAGCTCTTGCAAAAAGAAAAAAAAGAACAAAAGTATGCTTGTGGAAATGTTCTCAACCAAGGAAAAGACTCCAATATTCCATGTGTCTAGTTTCCAACGCGTTCCAACAACTATTTCTCAAACAAAATTTGTTCATAGCTGCAATTGAGGATTATTGCTCTCAATATTATCGTGTCATGTCAAGATCTCTTCGCATGTTGACTTTGCAGTCTGTGATTTACATGAAAGTTTGCAGGTCCAGGTCCCTGTTGAGACCTCGCTGTTGTACTGAGAAAGATACTTAACCTCAACTGCTTCAGAAAATATCAAACTTTTGTGGCCCCGGTCAAGGATGTCAAGCCAAATGATTAAATAATATAGTGGTTGTCCACGGTAAGCCCAGAATAACTGTACTGTCTGGGATCAGTGGATGGTCGGCTGTGTCGGTCAGAGTCGTGAAATTCACATGTGAAACACAGCCAATCAGCCCGTATTATCCTTCCCTATGTTGCGAGGAATTAACGGCACGGCAGCACATTAACACAGAATATCTTTCTGTCAGAATATTAATGTAGTCGTGGGAGGTCGAGCACACACGCCAGGACACATCCTGCTATTTATAGCAGTGTAATTTTACAGTTAACATCTGGGTCATGATTTTTTTCTCACCAGTGATTATTCAGAGAAGACTTCCTTTTCATGTATTTTGTGTGGCCAGATGATATTAGTCATTTTTAATTCCCAAAAAAAGACAAATTTATGTGTTAACCAGAACACCTGGTTCGTGTTTGGACACTCAGATCGCAGGGGACCTATATGTGCTCCATACAGTAAGAAAAACTGTAAACTGTGTAATTTTACTTAAAAAAAATAAATAAATAAACAGAAAGGAATGATTTCAGTGTAAATTTTAGTGTTAAAACATTTAAAATTAACACATTTACGATTACAATACCTTATACTTTAAAATTGGTAGTTATTTGAATGGTTTCACTGCCACTTTGAAGTTTCACCTTCAAAAAATGTATTTAGACGATTTGTAAAGTTTGATGCCTAAATATGTGGTTCATGTCACAACATAAAGAACAAAACTCAGCCTAATATTAGGGCAAAGGTTTTTATCATAGATTGGTAAGATCAATTTTCAAAGTATGCCACACTTTTGGAAAAATCATACCTAGCGCCCTGCGCATACAGCCACCCATATTCTGCCAATGCTACATGTTTCCTTCTCAGGGTGCACTGGTGTAGCAATGTACCCACAGATATCTGAACAGTGCCAGCCTTCAACTCTCTCCATTCCTCTGATCCATCATAATTTGGCCTGTATTACCACCTGTGTGCCAATCACGAGGCGCGTTGCTAAGTGAACATGAAAGCGATCATTCAAACGTTTTGCTGGCCCTTAGTGCACTCCTCAAAATCGACGGAACGTAAATGATAATTACAATACAGATATTGTGCTTGTTATTAATCATTTGCATGTGTATCGCGTCCATTGCATGACTTCCAGTAAGAGCTCTGGGAGGGTGGACATGAGTGGGTTAGGAAAGCATTAGTAATTTAGACTGCCGACCAGGTACTTCTCTTTACAATTTTATTGTTACATCACGCAGCACAGAAACAATAAAAGGTGCCTTTCCTACAGACTCCAGTCGAGGCGAAATGGGCATTAGCCTTCAACGATAGATCAAGACAAAAGAGTGGTTTGGGTTGAACTTTGGCCGTCCAGTTAGATCATCGGAGTCGATGCACTCCCAAACTGCAGGTCGTGTGTCAGTGACAACCCTCCACCGCTCGTTTCACATGCAGGGCCTCGCCCCAAACGCAGAACGCCCAGACTGTTTTCGAATCACGGCGTTTGTAATGCTTTAATGTGTTTACAGATAGAGCCCGAAGTTGCTCATGTGGGGGTTTTTTTTTCAAAATGGTCCCCGGAGTTATCTTAAGCGATTAGCTGCTATGAATATTCCTCCGTGGATTGTCCAGTGGGAGCCCACTCTACCGTCGATCAATAGGAGCATTAAGATGATGAGCTGCCTGGGAAACGTTTATTTAGTAGGTGTAAGCTTCTCTATCCCCTTTCCCCCACCCTCAGTTAAACGGTTAACTTAGATTAAATTCTCAGCACCTTCCTGTTTTACATATCAATGCAGTCCCTTGTAAATGTAACAAGAAACAAAGCAAAATGCCGGGCCAGAAGCGAGGGAGAAAGGGAGCAGTATTCCTTTAGATCTTTAAGCCCCTGCACGCTACCCTCAATTAATTGGCTGCAGTCAGATTAAACAGAGCGCCGCTGTTTGGTCGATGCCTATGGCACGTGTGCATGTGTGTAATTTGCCACCAGCACTTAGGGGGAAAACGGACCCCACAATCTTCCGGTGCCGCTTGGCCTATAATCACAACGGGTTTTAAAACGCTCACTGGGTAGCAGTGGGATTTTCGCTTCCACGTTGTGCACGGTCGCATTGTGGAAAACCAAAGTCAAACAAACTCCCTCTTTGAGGGCAAGGAGGGTGTGTTTGTACAGTCTGTGTGTGGTTCCCTCATGAAGTCCTCAAAATCGTGTAACAACGCGTTCATTTCTGCCCACAAAAAGGCGTGTAGGCCGGTCCAGGGTGACACAATAGAGCATGGTAGCTTGGCATGTTATTGCACTTTAAACAGACATGTGGCTCGAAGGAGACTCATTGTACTTCCACAACCTCTACATGAGTGGCAACGAGCATTAACAATTGAGTTGAAAATACAAAAATAATTGGTGATTCCAAATTACAAACTATAAGAATCCCATAATAATAATAATAATAATCAATATGTGAGGCAGAGTGCCTGTTTGTCTGAAAAATGTTTTAGGAGAAGTAGATTTCAGGGTTAATTTCAGGAAATGTGAATGCCTCACATAACTTTACTATGCTACTGCTTCTCATTATAGCGTAAATGTTGTCCTTATTTAAATTGTGATATTTTGAGGTACCAGAATGGACCAGTCCAGTCAATTGCAAGCTCTGAAACTCTGTGCCGGAAAGAGTGATGCTGTGCTACTTCCCAGTTGCCGAAGTAAAACACCTAATCTGACGCCCTCTGCAAATAAATGGCCCAGATCTGGACTATTTATAGAAGTCAATCAAAAGGAATCTGTAACTGTAAACATTAAAGGGGTTCCACTCTTCTGTTTAGGGGTGTTTTAGCTAGTGTAGTTGCTACAGATTAAAATGCTTCATAGCTAGTCTTGACAACATCACGTGCTAGAATGCGATTCGTTTGCAGATGGGAATAGACGGAAGCGCCGCCCGACTTCCTTTGCTGCTAATTAAAGTCTGAGGACTTGAACTCGGCCCCCTCTATATGTTATGCAGGCATCCTGGTGATGTAAGCAATGAATGTTGGCACTGCTACTCATTCCTTTATCTTTGCGGTGCGACTCACTCCCCCAACTCCCCAGGCCAATGAAATGCTAACACGGAGGTTGGCTTCACTTTGTCTTTCAAATGCAAACTTTTTGTTGTTGTTGTTGTTGCCGCTAACTTGAGAAAAAAGCCACCTGATGATAGGGGTATCCCCGCGAGTGTTCTGTGGATTGAATATTAAGGGAAATGCGTGCACGCCGTTCAGGAATTCCCCTTCGAAGACAGGTGGAAATGCACGGCTTTGACAAATGTTTTCACCACTCGTTGATTCATGCGATCCCTTTTCTCGGTCTTTGGTCGCCCTTATTTAAATGAGCGTTTGATCCAAGCACCAGTGGCATCTGTGATAGATAAAACAACCCTCTTTGAAAATGTGTCCGTGAGTGAGAGCCTCGTCCTCTGCCAGCTCCAGCCGGGGGGCCACAGAGGACTGACTTCAGCACGGCGCCGGCCCGTGTAAACACTGGGAAATGTCAGGCCGACTGCTAGCCTCTCCCTGCAGAATCCACGGCTAATTAAAGCCGCGGCTCTCCGCACTTTAAACCCTCGCCCTAATCCCTCAGCACTCTATCCATCGCTAGACGCTCCAGTGCCCGCGCTGATATAAACAACACCCGAGGCCCACACTGTCGTCGCACCAGGACTAGCAATTAACTGCGTTTGTGGGCAGCGGAAAAGGTCACTCTGAGCAAAGGTAAGAAAAAGGAGCTTGCCGCGATGCTTGATAACTTTGCGCTCTGATGTACAAGCATAAGAGAAATGAAATCGCAGTCAATAACAACAGTACATTAACACATAATTAACGAACTCATATAGATGCTACGGAGACGTTGAGCGCTGTCATTTTGCGTGCCCTTTCAGAACAAAATTGCCTAATACGCCACACCTCTGACTGAGGGGAGAGGTGCGGAGTATCAGGCAACGCTGAAGTCATCATACGCAGATGGCTGAAAGGGGCGTAAACTGGCCATTTAATCATCAAATTAACTTATTTAGGTCACTAACCGGAAAGACTAAAAAAGAACATGATTTATAATTACAGTGTAATATTCAAGTACGACTACAGTTTAACTTTCCAAAAAATGGATGGGATTTGATGGTATGCACACGGGCAGGATCTCCTGTCGCCCATTGACAATTTAGTCAGCAGCAGGCTAGTTTCTCTGAAAGTCTCCCATCTGAGCGCCAACTTGTTCCAGTTCTTCTTTGCCTCATTAACTTAACGAGAATGGAACTTGATGGTATTGCGAAGATAAAATAGTAAGTAGACAGGGTGGTGCTATCTTTTTTTAATGACATCATGGTTTCTTGCTGGATAGAGAAGCTTACTTACAGAGCAGGAGCATTTTAAAATGAAAAGGAAAACCATAGAACATTTTTAGCACACAGTTGGGAGGGTGGAGTGTTTGTTTCTTAATCACCCACCGTTTAATCTCAGAAAATAAGTTACTCTTTACTGCTGTAAATAGCAATGAAGTGTTATTCTATTCCTCATCTTTGTTATTGTTATTACTATGATTTTTGTGATGAGGATTATATTACTCTTATTGCTGTGGAAAATGTGTGCATTATTGATTACTGCAGTCCTAAACCTGGAGGTTTAGCCATTGCCTCGTGATTTGTAAAATTTTACTTAAAACAGACTGTAACCAGTCGCCCATTAAGCAATAACATTGCCCTAGTATAACTATAAGGACGATATTATAGAAAGATTTTTACTTGTTAGATGACTGTACACTTGTGTGTGCTAAACCCCATCACTATGTCTATGATACACAAGATATACCTATAACACCTAGTCTATGATGCATATGGGTCTGGCATTCTGCCTGGGTACAGAAGTGATGAGATACAGGGAGCCTGATTCGAAACAAAAATAAATGAACAAAACACAAACCAAATGAAAACCAACCTTTCTGGCACCAAAATAGTTTTCAAGCTCTCCCAGTCAGCTGATGACATGAGCTGGATATGGACCTGCGAAAATCTGAATAATCATATTTAACGTTTTGATCATTTACATCTCGCTTGCATTCTCATTCCAGGGTACTAAAGTATCCAGTTTTTATTTTATTAATAAAAAATTATGTAATATTAAAATAATCATATTTAACAATATACAGTATATACCATGTTTGGAATTCAGAACGCGTAAATACTATCTATATCAATTATGTTAATCATTGAGTATTTTGAGGAATATATTCATATGTAGATCCAGATCTCTCAGGAAAACGAGAACTTAAATTTTTTTATTACAATTGCTATTGCTATTTCAAAGCTACCAATACGGTCTTCATTGTCTTACATCCCAAGTAAGCTTGGATTGTTTTTTCTTCATTTTGAATGTGTCCCTTTAAAATGTTTATCCTTAAAATGTGACTTTTAAACATAATTAAGTATACAAACCGGTTCACGTCCAGAAACATAAACTAATCTTTTTTTTGTTTGGACATTATGAGTGGTCTCTTGTGTTCTCTGTTTGCAGCAGTGTACTGTACACGGTAGGCCTATGTGGTGCTATAAATTCAGGGACAGTCATTCAAAAGGAGGAAATATGCATGAGGATATTATAAAATGCATCGTTCATTAATCAGTATTTTTAGGCGGACTTTTGTCTTTTACTCATTGAAAGGCAGTTGCATGTTACTGCATGCTATAAACACTATTTTTCTACAGCAGCACATAAATGACAAAATAAAACAAAATCACTGATGGTATAGTTTGTGCTACCATTCTGGGGCGGAAGCGTGTGCGGATGTGCTCGAAACAATCCAACACATTACAGCACATGTTAACTTCAGGCAAGCTGGTGCAGCCGCCATTCGCCATGCGACCTTCCGCTTCGTGGCGTCTGCGCGGCGTTTGGGTTGGCGCTCACTGTTAGCGGTGTATCTTCATTTCTTTCCCTCCACGAGTCGCTGACGATCTAGTGGGCCCGCTCCCGGCGATAGACAACTTCCATGACATTTACACCACACCACGTTGTTAGGCATGGATTCTCCTCCAATGCATGGCAAATCAGGAGGTTTGCAATTCAAATGTAAAATTGTGTCTGCAAATAAATTAGATGTATGAGGCCCATGAATAATCAGAGCATTTAAGTATACTTTACGAACGTCCTTTTTTATGTTTTCACTCACTTATAGTCTTTGCTGTAGTTTAGAAGGCGTAATGTTTGAAAATCTATTAGGGTGCATAAGAGTTCATTATCCCTTGGTTTCAAACAATCAATCAGTCAAACATTGTTTGTTATAGCTCATTTTAACAAACATAATTTGTCACAAAGCGCTCAACAGATTGCATTTTCCCCAAGGAATTAAAAAAAAACATAAAAGCCAGCACCAAATGGGAAAAAAACTGTAAAATGATTCCCTGACCCCAAGGCAGTGGAGAGAGCTCCTGTAAAATGGTTTTAAAAAAGGAATCAGTGAGGAGCTGAGTTGGTAGCCCAGCAGCTCCAATGCTCAGGCTTCCTGTTTGTCCAGTTCATTTTACAGAAATGCAGCTGCCTGGGCTTATTTTTCTGTGAATATCTCTGATTTTACAGGACCTATTCTTACTGGGTTTTTAATGAAAGAGAAAAAAAACAGTGTTACTAATCTTAGTGGATTTTGTAGTCTTTTTTTTTTTTTTTTTTTTTTTGGAGGAAATTGTTTCTGTGTTTAGAAAATCAATTTGTACAAAAAACCCAATATATATAATATCACTTTTTTCCCCTCTAAAGGTTTCAAAATATATTAATATATTAAATTAAACTCTACTGACCTGACTTCTAGATGCATTAGGCCATAGATCATTTTGATAGAAAATGAGCTTTGAGCGAGCAGAATGTTTGACATCCAGCATTTATATTTCGTAATGATCTCGTTAAGCCTCTTCAGTCAATCCTGTTTTATAAATCAAAATTTACCAAATAAGCTACCACAGGCAGAAGAAATATCAGCCGCCGTGCTGGACATCGAAGAACCTCGCCTGGTTCCTCAGCAGAGATGAAAGGGAGATAGGCAGCGTGTATCATGTGTGAATCATGTCCTCACTCGACCATCTGCCCTCCACCATGAGAGGAAGGTATGCTTTTGGTATGTAAATTGAGGTATACATGATTTACATAAATTACCCTAATGCATCTGTGACGGAGAGTTTGCGCAGAACTGAGCAGTTAATTCATTCATTTCATAAAAAAATAAATAGTGTGGAGCCTCTATGTAGCGCAGGTACGAGACAGGCTTACGCTCGTCTCTGTTTATTTGCTCTGCTGCGTCAAAGGATGAGGCTATTCACTGGAGAGAAAGCTGTGTGGGTGTAGAGCCAGCTGGCCAGGTATCAGCTCTCGAAAGCCGCGGCGATACCAGAGATTTTTGGTGCTAGAACATGGCCACGTCTCTCAGCTCTCCTAAACCCACACATCTCCAGGACATTCAGCCATGAGTATAATTATGGAACCACAAGGCAAATGACTTGTATACATATACATAAGTCGACATAAGTCGTATTATAATACTGTGCACTAATATATAATATTAATAATATTATTATCATTATTATTAGTTTTGTAAGTTCTCTTGAAGTTCTTCTTATTATTATTACTGTACTTCTGCTGAATATAATTTGCCAAATCGTATTTTTTCAACTAATAAAAAGACAAAGATATTAAATACAGTTATGTATGCGATTAGCATTAGTTTTGATTTTGCTTTGAATTGGCCCCAGCCAAATGCACACGGGAGGAGACGACGTAAACAGATGGCTATCATGCCTCCACAGGGGACCCCTCTCTGGACATAGCTGGTTGTGTCACATCCTACAGGTAGATGGAGGGGTTCGCTGTAGCTCCGTTTTGAAACCAGGCCCAATTCGGAAACTGCCCATACCATCTAAAAGAAGAGGAAAACAGGGAGGGAAAACCTAATTAAGCCATTGCCTGTTGAACCCTTCACATACTCGTGCTTCACTATTCATCCCACTAAATTTCCGGACAAATTTTCCGTTATTTTTCCATCTGGAAGTCTACTATACTGGTATATCCGGCTCATCTTGGTTAAACTGTTTTGCCATTCAGCTGTTCTTCAGTGAAACAGAGTGTTCAACAAAGCTCTGACTGTGTTCAAGGCCACAACAGCTGCCATTGCTGTAATGCAGAGAGCTCCACTGCTGGTGGGCCGCAACGCTACTAGCAGATGATGTCCCAGATGCTAATGACTATTTTCCATTGGGCCGACCAGATCACCACCCTAAACATGGCTCTATGGTAATGAGCTGTGCTAGCCCGTAACTTAAACCTCGGCGCTGCCCATGCATTATTCCAGTTAAATCGGGAAGCAGAAGAAACCCGAGCAGAAGTGGCCTTTCTAAACAGGCTTGTTCCAACATGTACACAGTAATATAGAACACTAATTTCTGTTTATTCTTCTTTTTTTTAGCTTAATGCCCTGAATGATGGTCAATTCTTACGAGCAGCAACGCAATTAGTTAATGGAGTGTTACTGGTAGATATTATCTGTGATTTTAATTTCTATATTAATTACCAACATGTTTCTGCTGTATAATGTCTACACCCCATGGCCCAATCTCAACAGCACTTCACGAAGCGCATATGTTTTGTAGAGCTGCCATTTAGTAACTGCTGGTAACCGAGGCCAATGCACAGCACCACATGACCTGGTGTAATGAGCACTAAACCTGGACGTCTGAGCAGCAGGGGGCTATGAGTCGCTTTCCACTTTTTCCTACATCTGGGCAGGTTTACGCTCAGAGAAAGCCAAAGGAAGCCTTCAACCCACACTGCCTGTTCCCAGCTGTTGGACACATGCTGGTGGATCTCTCATGATATGGGCAGCCATCTTGTGAGAGGATCATTAGGTCCGATTATTACTCTACTCTAACTACGTGGCCATTCTAGGCGACCAGGTGCATCCTCGAGATGTTCCCAAGTTCCGAGACGATAATGCCCCCATACACACTGCTATACACCCCCAACATACACTATATGGACAAAAGTATTGGGAGACCTACACATTACACCTACAGGAGCTTTTATGACATCCCATTCTAAATCCGTAGGCATTAATATTGAGTTGGTCCCCCCTTTGCTATATAACTATAACAGCTTCCATTTTTCTGGGAAGGCTTTCTACAAGATTTTGGTGTGTGTCTGTTGGAATTTTTACCCATCTTCTTCCAGAAGAGCATTTGTGAGGTCAGACACTAATGTTGGATAATCTCCGTTCTAGTTCATCCCAAAGGTGTTCGATGGGGCTGAGGTCAGGGCGCTGTGCGGGCCAGTCAAGTATTAAGTATTATATATTAAATCCTGTTGCACTGCTCTTTAGATTTACAGGTAGACCGATGCCTATGGATGCTGTTAGCTCAAGGGTAAAAACTGCTTAAGTAAATATCCTGCTGCATTAATGGGAAACACAATATTTAAAACCATGTGGGCAAATCAATATTAACCTAATCAATATTAATGTATATGACGGCACTTGGATTTTTATGTGCAGAGGTTCTATACTATTTTTTTTAAATATAATGAATGAAAACATGTATACATTTTATTAATACTTCGTGGTTATTGCTGTTTATGCATTTGTGAATTTTTACTCATAGACAAATTTTCCACACATTGCAGTCATTTGTTTCAGCCCTTTCTCTGTTGAAATCAAAGGAACATAGAGTGATTTGAAAATAAATAAAGTGCAAAATAAATAAATGCCATATTACTGTGTCACTGTTTGAAATAATACTTCAGATAATTACAGACTTCTTTGTTTTCTTTAATTGTTCGGCTCCAGGAAATCACAGTTAAATTTGTTTTAGCTACTGGAAGCATAACATTAAATTGTTGAACAACTTGCCCTGATGGCAAGCTAAGCCTTTCTGTCTGTTGCAACATTAAAGCATGTGTTTAGTACAATTAAAACTGTCAGTGTTGTAATACAGAATTGTTAATGCTGACGGCTTCAAAACTATATCGTTTGATCTTCAGTAGACAAGCAGCATCTGTAGCATTTGTTGCTTTACATAAGAGAGGAGCATAGTCAGCATAGTCATTTAAAATGTCTAATGAACACTTGCATATCCCTAAAATAGTTTAATGGTATAAATGATAATCAGTATTATTTATATATTTGAATAACTCATATTGATAAATCAATGATATTCATTGGTTATCACTGCTGATAGTTACCTAAGCTCTGCAAATGTAATGAGTCTCTTGAACTTCTGAGAAGATTTTGTTGAAACACGCCGGTCGCTGTACTGTGGGGAAAATGGACTTCAGCTGATATAAGTGTTTGTCTTGAGGGTTTAGGTTAATGTCTCACAGCTCCATGGAAAAGGAATTAGATTTTTGAGCGGAAATGTGATACTTTTTCTGGCTGTGAAATGGTATTGGGTGGCTACATAGGCGACATCTGAGGCTTAGTTGGATTGCAAAAGATTGTGTGACAATGTCATTGGACCTGCTTGGTATCTTCACACTTTTTGGATTTTGTTTTGCTGCGTCACCCACTGCTGTGTAAGACACGCCAGTCTCTTTGATTTAATTCTGCATGGCTCTGTTTGTCGAGCCCAGCTGCTCGCAGCGCCAGGGTACAGGAGAGTGGTAAAGCGCTGTTTACAGAACACATCTGTGACTCGCCTGCTTGGGCGCCGCTGGCGTTTCCTTAGCATGCACTCGAACCACAGCGAACCTCTTTATTCTCTTAGCAAAACTACGCTGAGATAGCTGTGAGTCCGCAGCGATTTTGTAGCCCCTCTAAAACCCAAGACATGTGCTGCCTAAATAAATATGAATTTAACATTGAGACTCCTGAGGGAGAATTAAGCTGATAGGAGCTTCTTCTGAAATAATGTAATAATTAGCAGTGCCAAGGCTATAGTCTGGATCTGAAGAGATAATGTTGGCACTCACACAATCAGCTAATTAAGTTAATTCACCATTTGTGACTTAATTTTAATAAGATCGGTAAAGGTGCCTTTGTGCTCATGGGCACATGTGCTCCATCACCACAGCAGAAGGCCAGAGTTGTTGGGGTACTTGCAACCAATAGGTAGCCGGTTCAAATCTGAGGATAGGCACGGTTGTTTCACCCCTGAGAAAAGATAAAGAAACTGAATTGCTTCAGTAGATATTTAGCCGTATAAATTAATTAAAATAATTTCTTTTGTGTTTGTACCCTGATGTACCCTGCAGTGTAGCACAGTGATTTATCATCCTGTGTGGTCGCTATATGTAATAAATAGCAAAATATATTCCACTGTAGAATCTTAGTTTACATTCCAAGAATCTTTCTCAACAATCGCCACATACGTTTCTACTTGTCATTTAATTCGTTAAATCTATTAATAAGTATAAGTACAAGTACTATAAGCAGAAGTACTTATTTTATGGAAGTAAAAATTTTTTTAAAGATGCCGCTGAGCTCCCCCAATCACAATTGGAAATGTCATTTAAACCTGCAAAATCCAGATCGTGGGGCTCAGTCTGAGCCACCATTAACTTAAATTGTGCATGGCATGTCTGAGGGCATGGACTTAACTTCACCCCGGGATTTTCATTGCACTCTCAAAGTTTTTAACTCTTTTGAATAATAGAAATGGGTTGTGTATCTTGTCTGTTTTAATGGAAAAAGCTCCGGGTTACACCGGAGGAAAATGCTTTGTATTTAATTAAAGGGAGCCTATTTATGTAAATAATGCCTGGGTAGTTGGCCACGTTCTGTAACAGTTGTTCAGTCTTGTTATTTATTTTTATTCTTTATTTCTTTGGCTGATGCCCGCATCGAGGGTGACACACAGTTCAGACTGGCACTTCTGTTGTGGAAAAATTAACGTCTGGACAAGATGTTGCTAACTGGCTAATTGATATATAGACTTATTAGCCGGGTGGGTAGCTGTACCCTGAAAAGGGTAACAACAGAAAGCACAACGATTTGGCTGCCAAATTTTCATCACTTGTCAAACTGACTGCCACCTCTTCCTATGTAGCTATATTAGCACCTTAAGCATGGGTTTTGATGAGACAAATGACCTGTGGATTAGCTGGATTGGCAACTGCATGTTGGCCGTCTCTCTCCCACCCATTCTGGGTGTACCCTGCCTGGCACCTTCATTCTGAATTTGAAATACATTTATCTAAACAGACCCTATGAATGGAAGGGTAGCAGCTAGTAATTCAGAAACGATGACTAAAAGAAATACTAAATGGAACTAAATTTGGTGTGGGGTGATGTGTACATTAGGCTAGTTACGCCACCGGGGGGGGGGGGGGGGGGGGGGGGGGGGGGGGGGGGGGGGGGGGG
>JAOYSI010000224.1:40132-52210 GCA_025775065.1 Hiodon alosoides | reverse complement strand
CCCCCATTGTCTGACCAGGCATATTTATATAATTAGCCTCTACCAACACCGTTGGGACCCCCAGATGGCCATTAAACAGTCTTAATGCCGTCTGGGGCACTATGCACCATAGGACCCCGCTGTCCCTCTCCACATGGCTGATCCTACGCTGCTAGGCCACAGTCGAGCAAGGGTGATTAAAGGACAAGCGATGCAGCGACGGAGATAAAACAGCAGGAGAATAATAAGTCACCTGTAATGATGCTTTGTGCCTTTTCTGTCATTTCTCTAGCTCAGCTTCCAAGGGGCAACAAAGGAAACTTACAGCTTGGGAAGACATTCTAAAACCCTAGTTGGACCCTACTTACCAACCCTCAGCAAGAAGCTGAGCTCTGGCTCATGGTTACCTGTGAACATCTTAATTACTAAAAATGTATAAAACAATAAAACGTCACTGAATAGTTGTAGATCACCACGACGACGCTAAGGGTTCTTATTATTGGAAATTAGAACATTTACATCCTTTTATTTTCTCAAGGTGCTTCATTCTGCCTGTTTTTTTTTTTTTTTAAAGCTACCACTGTCCACACAGCTATATACGTTATAGCTCTTACAGCCTCTCTATAGACTTAATAACAGACATATCATATTGAGAGAGCATGTCTCATCTGTCCAGCCACCACCTGGAGATGAAAAATAAAGAAAGGAAAAAAACAAAAAGAAATTTGTCCCTACAGTGGCAATTCTCTCAGGCGCAACTCATTCAGATTATCAGTATCCCAGCAAACAAGTGCTATCTCCTGCGGGCAGGATGGGAGGACCTGCCTGGGGGGGGAGGGGGGTCTGTGTGGGGGTTGTGTGGGGGACTTCAGGGACTTGCAGCAGCACATAAACCAGGCCTAAGGACTGAGTCTTGAAGCCTGGTTCGCCAAGTCTGGTCCCTACACCTTTTACCACAGCTCATTTGCTTCCCTTAACTAAGGCGAGTTATAAAGCTGACTCATTTATACATTACCCCGCAGTGCAACCTAAAGAATAAATTCTGAACACAGTTTTGTGCAGTTTCATGTTTGGTTTCTGTTGATCCAAAATGCTCAGTTCAAGAGTCACCCAAGTTTGGATGGCTCTTACATCCTTTAAACACTGACAAAAAGGTTTTCTTGTATACCAATTCTGAGAAACGTGGTTTCGATGATCTCAAGCAGCCAATTAGAGTATATTGCACACACTGTTAAGTAAAAAATACCTTGTTCATTCCTCCTGCTCCCAAGAGGGGCTGCAATGGATGGTATATAATTACCGGCTTGCTGAGTTAATTAGTGTTCCTTATGATGTCCTTAGACATGGTTACGCTGACATTAACAACTCAATACGACAGAAAAAAGGTGATTAGGATTTCTGTACAACCATTGGGAGAGATACATTTGTGATACAATTTGGCTCACAATCTGTGGCACACAACTTACCACAGGATTGAGAAAACATAAAGACCAGAGTCCTCGACATTTTTGGCCCAACCTCAGAACTGCTTGTGTAAGATTAAGACCATCAAGTCAGTCTGTGACACTCGCTCTCTTTGTCTATGTACACTTTCAAGGGTAAACCCAAAGTCCTAGCAGATAAGCTTGCTAGTTTCAGAGGGCTTGTACACTGGTAAGGTCACGTTCATCCAGAAATTGGATTAGAAATGTTGGGGGCTTTGTTTTGCACTAATGAACTCAAGAACGCAGTTTGTTTGATCACCCTCTATTCTCCTGCTGAGTCCAGGCCATCAAAAAGCAGAAAAGCCCAATTACCCATAGCCCATTCAATAATCCATTCAGATACACAATCGGAATTAAGCTGTTTGTTTTTGGTTTTGTTTACAAGTAGCAAAAAATATACAGCAATGTGTAATTCTTCTATAGCAGTACCCGTATGTTACGTTGTAAAACTGTAATGAGATAAAAACAGCGGTCGACAACCTGGGAAGCCAAGGATTATCCCAAGGCGGATCATTTGGTGCTGTCAACAATGTGCGTTTTTGGTGTAAACACTTGTGTAAACAGAAACACACTAAAGACCCAGTTTTCACTTCAATTGTTTTCTCTCCGCACCAGTTCGTTCACCGATGTCGCCATAGCAATTGCTGTGATTTGTTTTGCTTTCTCGTGTACCCGTCTCCTCAAATGAGGAGCTCAACGCTGCCTGGGAAGACCTATGCTCTGATTCGGGCCTCCCAGAATGCCTTTCCAAAAAAAAAAAAAAATACGCTGCACTTAATGTTTACATCCTAGTCCCGTTGCCTGCAAGGTTCAGTGAGAGAATGCAGGCTGGGAGAGAAATGACTACTTCCTCCTAAATGGAGCATGGTTAAAACAGGAGCTATAGGTAATGGACTAAGTGCAATATCAAACCGCCCAGAAGAACAGTGGAGGCCGGGCCGCTGTCTGGGGATGAAAAAGGAGCTCTCCTAATCAGGCGACAAAGAAGAGGTCAACTACCCATATCAAATGCTTTTCTTAATAGTTGTTTTCCCCTCCCCTGGCCCCTCTGACAGATCACAGGAGTTCCAGTCTCGGCAACCCACCGCATCTATAGGCTGATGTGAACATCAGTGTGTGCCAGCGTGACAACATACATGCAAAGTACAGGCTGTCTGGGAGCGTCTGGGGGCACCGTTTCAAATGTTTATTATCATTTTTATGCTTATCTGATGCTCACAGACAGAATGACTTATATGGCTTAAAAACCCACAAATCCACTTTTGAATCCATTTATACAGCTGAATATTGGCTGAAGCTCGTCGGGTTAAGTAAATTGCTCCGGGGTGCAACAGTGCCACTCCTCCTTGGCTTTGAACCCGAAACCTCATAACCACTCAGCCACACTCCAGCTGATCTCTTCCTGAACCGGCAAACTCTTAACAACTCCAGCTGGTCTCCTCCAGCCATCGGCAGCCTTGCTGAAGCAGGAAGCATTTCATCTCCGAAAACTGTGGACAGTTACTGGGCCCACACTGCAGCAGTAACAGTTGTAGCCATTAAAAAGTAAAGAAAATATATTAAATAGTCCATACCATACTGAAGTCTTACAATTCATTAACATAAAAAAAAAAATCAATCATAAATTAACAATGACACTTACTATAATAACGTGAACAAAGATGAAAATCATGTTTAGCGCTAGGTCGAGCTATGACTGGTCACAAGGCATAGTGCTCTACTCATCTAGACAGGATACCATAGACCCTTGGTTTTCAAAGTGGAGGTCACCAGGGAGGCATTTTCCGTAGCATTGTCAATGGGTTTTTTAAGACAGGGGGGCCCCCGCCAGAAGCTTATGCTATTTGGGTGCCTTGGCTTGGAAAAGTTTGGGAACCCCTGCCATAGACGGCAGTTAGATTACATGCTGACGTTAACTCGTCTCAAACTCTGCCTTGCTTTAAACATGAAGAAACAAGATGCTCTCAAGCACTACACAACAATATCAAGAGCTGGGGGGGTAGACGCCAATATGTGCCTCAACAAACAGTAACGAAATGGCTAAAGTGCTTTCTACAAAAGGAAAAATCCAAAGTTACTACAATAGTATACTCTGCCAAAACAAAATAAAAACAACAAGTTTGTCATTAACTAGAACCCATCTTTTGCCTTCGTACCCCCTATTTAAATGTGAAGAGAGGCTTATAGTTATTAGATCCCTCTCTAGATTGTTCCTCAGGAATCTGCCCTCACCCGTGGATGCAGGCTGACTCCAGATAAAAGTTCCCCAGCAGGCCTGACAAGCGCCATCTTTTTTCCTCAAAACCAGCTCAAACCATCTCAGCTACAATGTAACTATCTGCTGCCTGACCTTTTGGCTTCAAAAGGTCCCGCAGCGCACTCCTTTGATAGCTCCGCTCCCTCTGGGTAAACACAATGGTTTGGTGCACACGCCCCTCTCCGGTGACACTCCCGCTCCGGTGCCTCTCTCTGACATTCCTTCTACTATCTAGCTCACGTCTCCCGGCCGAATAACAATAGAGGAGGAAGGGGAACGGGTGTACTCTTTCAAATGATTATCCAAGCATGACAACAAACAGGAGCTGAAAAGCGGCCCTTAAATAAGAATGCAGGCGCCTTCTCAGACTGCAAGCAATAGAAAGGATAATATTCAATGAGATTGTCAAGGTAAATGATTGACAGAGGATAGCACCAATGACTTACATTTAATCTACAGAGGGAGGGTTGCGGTCATTGCTCCCTGAGTAAAGAAGTAACCAGAAGATAGGTGCCAACTAGAACTCATGTGTCTTTCAAGGGTTCAAATTTTACGCAATTTCAAAAGGCAGTAAAAATGGCAAGAAGCATATGTGCCCCTTAGACTTTACAAAAAGATATTGTCCATTAGCAGTAATGGCCATAATAACTTTTTAACTCCAATTTCAGTCCAAATTAATTTTAGCCCAATTGAAAAGCCTTCGTGGAAAGAGTGCAGATGTCTACATCACATGCTCAGATAAACCCATCAGATATTTAGATTATTACCACCCTGCACTATGTAGCTTTCCCCGACACCTCTTAGTTCCAGCTTCACATCCAGGCAGTCAGTGGTGAGGCTCTGACTAATTCCTCAAAACCTTACCGGGTTCTACTGTGGCGAGCCTGGATCTCGAAGGCAATGCCACAATTTGCCTACTCTCCCCACCGGTGGAAGTGAGGGACCCTTGGGAACATTCAAACATTTCTTGTACTTAACATGCACATGGTGTGTTAGGACCTCACTACTTTAGGTCACCTTAGAACATAATTCTACTGTCTTTTTCAATCATGTTCATGTATTAGGCTTTTGGGGAAAACCAAACAAAAAACATTGAAAGCACTCTTTTATTCTATACGGTCACATCTGTTATTCTCCTGGAAATAATGCAATCTGACAGTCCAACTTTGTGGAGGAGAAAGAGGACTGGGTTGTACAGCTAGACCAGAGCTGGGAAATCTGAACATAACAAACTATTGCATAGAGGTCACAGCTTGTGTCTGCTGTTTGCTGATCAGGAGACGAGCAGATACATTTCTCTGACAGGTCCAGACATGGTCCAGACAACTGTCCGACGCAGCTCCTGCTTAAATGGTCAGACAACTTACAGTCCTTACAGAAAATTTAAAGACGGAGCATATTACGCATTTACCCATTTGCCATTGATTAGGGGACACAAACACACAACAGGAGCTTTTAGCACTCTTGTCACAGATATATGACTGCAGGCATTATGTTAGTTGCTAAGCAGATGGCCTTATCCAGAGCAACTCATTTGGACACCTTAACTTCAAACACCCCAGATACTATTTTAATTGGCCAAACTCAGGCATTCTCCTCAACCATATCAATAAAAATATACTGTTCTCCTAATTTTCACTAAAGGCAAGTATTGGGCACGGACAGAAATAGTTCTGAAACATACAGTTACATTTTAGCAATATACTGTGAAGGTACAAATAAGAACCAGGCAGGTTCTTTTATTAAATTAATCTGATTAGATCCAAAAGAACCACTAAATCTGAAAAGGAGTCTTTTAAATACGTGCTATTTTTTCTATCCATGAGACAAATACACAGCAGAAAAACGTTCCTGCTTTGCCCTCTGTAGACTCCTTTTGGTACTTTGACACCGCGTTTGCCCACTCTTTAGGGCCATCCTATCTCCAATGACTGTGAAGCACTTCATCAATACCAGAGATCAATAACGCATTTGCACATCATTGTTTAATTTCCTCCCCGGATCGCTCGGGGACTGCGAGTTTCCACATTTTCCTTAAGAAGAGGGAGCTCATAAATTACTTTAACTGGATTAAGGCATATTACAAAATAGTCTTACTGGGCATAAGGGTAACTTCACACTCCTTCCTGATCCAAGGCTAAACAGTATGTCCAAATCCGGCTTATTCGCTTAAAATGAGTCAGAGAAGGAGTGCAATCAGCTAAATAATCAGCCTTTTAGTTGTTCTAACAACATCACCATGGACACCGCGGGCAAGGATTCCGTTTTGCCGCATACGCTGTCTGAACTAGATCGTACACCGTGGTTGCACTTTTGTTTTGAGATTACAGCAGATTTCTAAAGGAGACAAACATGCCTTTGCTTCAGAAAGGCAAACATTGTACATCAATGGTGAAAAATTGCTCATCCAGGAGACTGGCTCTAACCCATTTTCTCGAGAGAACGCGCTGTGTATGGCTCTGCACGTTATCTCCTCGAGCAAGCAGATGGTTAAAGTTAACGGTTAAGGAATATAATGTATCATCTTTGCGACAGCGCACCATACTCCGCACAGATTTCACATCTTCAAATGTGTTTTCGCACTTTTGAGATTTTAAGATGCCGTAGTAGTAGAACCTCGACATACACCCCCCGGTTTCTACTTTTTGGGTGTGCAAACTCCTCCAACTCCTCCAGTTCCATTAACGGCTTAAAAAAAATTGCATTCAAATATTAACATCCAAAAAGTTGGTTTTAACCAATGATCAGTGTCAAATGATTACATGCTGTTGAATTATTTAATGAAGATTGCCTTCCTAAACCAACACATAGATTATTCTTCATCAGTTGTGCATGGTTTGAATGAGTGATGTGCCCAGGAGCCAATCATAAGTCATTACTTTGTTGGTTGAGTCGATTAGGAGAAACCGAAAGTACTACTGATCAGGCCAAATGATCCGGATCACAAAATAGAACCAGAACGTCCCTCACTACCAAGTCTTAGACTCAAAAATGTTCTCAGAATATGAGAAAAATAAGAGAATCCATTCTTTCTTTCTTTTTTACATGATTTGTCAGGATGCTGTTTTGATTTGTGTTTCCACGTAATTCCTAATAAGGAATCAGAATAGTTGTGCCTACCGTTCAGAAAATACTTATGAAATTCCTTGGCAATAAATGAGTAAACAAATATCTCAAGATGATTTTTGTTTATATTAAAGAGGCAATGGGAGTAGCAATGCACATCACCAGAACAGAATGTTTGAAAGCCAGTTAACTCCTTGGCTAATCGCATTTAGGGACTTGCAGATTAACACCCATTTCTTTCCAAACGTTTTCATATTCTGTTAAATTTTCTACAACCATATGTCTACTTCAGGCATAATTGACATCAACTCTAAAACTTATCTAAAAAAAAAAAATATTAAAATATAAAAAAGGGAAAGATGACGCAAGGATGTATAGTTGACCATGAGAAATTGGATGCATGAGGTATGAATTATTTACTTAATTTTTACTTGCTTGTGACTTTTCAAAGTTCCCATATTTATTTGCTATACACTACATGTACATGTACATAACCACAGCACTTCCACAAATAAAGAAAGAACTGGAAAATTTTCAGGAACTGATAGGGGGTTCCGTTTCCCCACAGATCCATGTTGTTCCACTTGAAGTATCAGTTTCAGGATCCCCATATTCAGACGGGAGTCAGACACATCAATGAGAAGGAAATTATAACAAGGCCCGAAAAAAAACAAAAAAACATTCCACACAGTTATGGAGAATAATTTCCCCTGTTTTCTGCCGGTTCAGACAACATATTAATTGCCAGAGGAGAATGAGGTCCGTTTATCAAACAGCTCAGAATATTGTTCCATTACCAGAAACGGTTTTTGGTTTTATTATTTTGTTCACCCTAAAGGAACAATCACCTCTACTCAACAGAGGACAAAGACCACACACAACCTACAATGGAACTTGTGTATTTGTGTTTCAGACAACACACGTGTCAGGGGTCTTGCCTCGGGCTCTCACTACCTCCATTAAGTGAAATACGCCAACATACAGCTGTGCAGAATCATTTTTGAACACGTTTCATTCGCCCATATTTTCTCCAAGCAGCTATTCCGGCGGCTTTAAATTATACATGGGAAAAACAAGATGGAGGTTCTTTTTGAGGGAATCAGGATTACAGAAATTAAGCATCTGCGACCATGAGAGGAAGTGTTGATGTCCACAGCACACTCCTTCATACGATTCATGTCCATATTAAAAGAACATCTGAAAATCATATCACATTTAAGAGGTTAGCAATAGCATGTTGATCGCAGCTGATAACGGATTATAACCATCCGCTATTCACCATGCAGGGATTTCAAGTAGATCAAGTTCTGACTTTTCCCCACAAACCCTCCTCCACATCTTTGTTCAGAAAGGAGCCCTATGGAAACAACCTCAGTTGAAACCAGTGCCCTCAGTTTACTTCTGCTTGGTTTTCAGACTGCACTGCTGTTTTGGCCAAGTGAAAATGAGCAGTCAGTGGTTCAGAGGATTCCATTCCCCGCGGGATACGCGGTTGTTGAACCACCAAGCGTGTTCTTGCTTATGGAAAATGACTTCTCTTCTATCCAGGGCAGCACTGTGAGAGTATAACTACCTCCTCGGGGCAAATGCCAGTAATGGCGCACAACTTCATTACAGTGCAGCCTTAATGGGAATTCTTTTACAACAAGTGAAAGTCACATAAACAGCAGTCACAATTCAGTCACGTCTGACTTCAGATAGGCGTGTTGCTATTTGGGTCTACCACACTCAAAACAGTGCAAACAGGAGACTCCATTCAATTCACACCATCATATATTGTCATTTTCCCCTGATAAACATCAATGAAGAGAAGGTCTGGGTTGCCCGATCTCAGCTGTCAGTACCCATCTTGAGCTTTTCGAGTTAAGACAGGTTGGAGACATGAGGCCAATACTTTTTTTTTTTTTTTTTTTGCTCTAGTTGACTCCTAAGGTTCAACAATGCCAGAAATTTCCAAAACATGCCTCAGGGTAATTTTATTTTATTATGTTTTAAAGAATATGTTCTTACATACTGTAGGGATGACACGCTATTGATTTGTAGCCTGTATGTCTTTTTGGTGTTGGAAGTAAAGCACACAATTGATCCAAAGTAAAAGAAGTTACTCAATGATTCCCAGTTTGATGTTTTATATCTGAATGTTGGCAGCAGAACGGCGAATGCATTAACTCATTTTGGTAAAAAGGCATGCCAGAACATACTGATGAATATTCATGGCAGTAGATTGCACAGCTGAAAAAAATAACCCCTTGGATAGTCACAAATAACACATTACTTGGAATTAACATTTAATTTGTTTCTGGGTTAAAATTAATATTTCATAGACTTGCTTACTTCTCCATAAGAAAATCTGGCAAACCGTAATCCATTTCGACAGCCGACTATTGCAGCAGGTTATATTTCTTCTATATGAAGCGGGTGCTCAGCAGTTTTGGCGTCACAAACGCCAAAGAACACTAGCCTAAAGCATGCCGTTTTTATAAAAAGGTTGAGTGAACAGCGTTGCATATAAAGCGTCTCGAAGAATGGAGTGTCCCATAACATTTCCCATGTGAGGGAGTCGCAAACCAATCAAAGTGAAACATTACCTTGGGTGAATTCTATTGTGGTGTAATTCTGGAGTCACAACGCCAACACCAGATGCCCTTCACGTGATATGTTACATGTATGTTTTCTACACTGTGGTATGCTACCAAATGTCTACACAATGCGATGGTTAGTGCACTCAGAATGGCTACATAACCCATGGTAGGCCAGTTAAACCAAGACATTCACCATAACCTTTCTTCTCACAATCCTCCTTGCAAAATACCCAAACTCACTAGTGGTAAAAACCTAAAAGACAGAATAATTTAGAACTGATTTAATTACAATTAAAATGGAGTATTAGGCGGTGCCTTACACAGAGTATGCAGACTTAGTTTTTGAAGGTAAATTGTGATTGTGCAAAGTCAGGACCGCATCGTTACCTGCCAACACCCGTCTCCCTCCTGCATGCTACCTATATGCCAATCTACCCTAAGGTCACCAGTACTGATACCCTACAGCAAACACCATGTAATGTGGAGGTAGTGTGCTCTGGTGCGTAAAAGACAGATAACAAAACCGTGCGTGCCCTTGTTGGTTATTGACAAGAAAGCGTTCGCCTATTTTAGGCCAACTAGGAATAGTCAAGTTCTGTCGTTGAAGGTCGCAGCCCTGCAGGTTTTAGAGTAACCTTTCAACGAACAACTGATTTTCCCCTAAAAACGCCAGGTGAGGGCAATTAAGAGGCCAGGTGAAACATACATGTAAAAAGGTCTTGTTTAGCTCATAAAGGTTTTCCTCTCTTCTTTTTAAAACCGATGATAAGACCCCAGCTATTGTATCCTTGAGCAAAGTACTTAACCTGAATGCACTTCAGCAAATATCCAGGTGTATAAGTGGATGTATGTAGAAAAGCTTTGGATAAAAATCATCTGCTAAGCAACTAAATCGATAAAGATTTATTATTAAAAACTGTCAAAACAATTGACACTCACCGATACATTTAAGTAACACATTTTTTTAAATGTCTATGATATCAGTGCCATCCATAACAATATTATAACAATAATATATCGAGTATTTAGCACAGGACTAAGGCATTTAGCAGTGGATAAATCAACATTTTTTGGAGCCTGGCTTGCGATAACTAATAACTCCTTATGATGCTTAACTATTTTAACGCCAAGTGTAAGATTGTTCCACGACTTCGTCTGCCAGTTACTCAGTAGGAGGCGGGACACACCCAGCAGCAGCTGGTAATCAAAGATCTCCAACCCCCAGGTCACATGGCGAGTAAAGAAAACGGAAAATGGAAACGGAGAAGGAGAAATTTAAATTCCTAACTCAAGCCTATGCTGCTTTGAGATTTTTTTGTCCACTTTATTGTTGAGGAACCACAAAGGTTTAGTTGCTTTATTTTCATCATTCTGTTTGTTTTTCTTCGTTATCCTTTTTGTTTAATAAATAGTGCCCATGACCGAGAAAACCCCGACTCCTGGTAATCTCTCCCCTGACCCTTGAACACTCAAAGCCACATAGACTATTAAAAGAAAAAGAAAAGATTAATCGAGAAGTTAACTTTGCTTACTAGTCGACATAGAGAGACTTGAGAAGCGACAAAGGGCCAGATTCTGTAAAACCAGCACAGAGTTTGCTCTTCTCTCCAACTAACTGGGAAAGTGGGTTGAGACAGAAATCAACTAAAATGTGTTTAATTAAATCAATACACATAGCTCTTACTGACTGAGTCGGCCGTTGCAATGGAATATTCTTTCCTGCAAATCCATTTAGTGAGTGAAAACATTAAAAGGGCATGGCCATGGTCTCAGACATGCTTTTCAGCATGGGTATTATTTTGAATTTGAATGAAACCTTTAATGAAGTCACACTGTTGTTTTCGACACATTCATATCAAATCAAGCAGCAATGATTTATTAGCAGCTATTGTAATTATGTAAAATTACCAACCACAAAAAATGCTTTGTCAGTCATTCGTCACAGAGGAGTAATCAAATGTTTGCATTTTAGATATTCATTTGCTGCCCTACTGTGGTCTCACACACATTAGTTTCAGGAACACCTTATACCGCCGCATTTAACCTCTGGGCATATTTAAAAAAAATTTTTTTGCATAGTCACTCCCTCATCAACATTATAGGGGAAGCACATTAATAAATTCTATATAACAGTAGAGGGGAAAATCTCACGCTCTTCCAGGTTGTCGGACTGAATATAGTCAATACGCCCACTATAAGTTTGGGCACGGAACCCGGGGACGCGGTGCATTCAGCAACATTTCGTTTCGCACGGTAAGATCACAATAGAACTGATCAAAGCTGACCTCAACCCAAGGCTGAATGATTTCCAGAAACCGACTGGCTTAGGAGCCCCAGGTTATTCGCTCTGTGCCTAAATCACTTTTTTTGAACCATTCCGCTTGTGACTGTACAACTATCAGTTGATAATTGAATGGTACCCATAAACCGCTACACTGGAAGCCCTGAGGCACGGAATGTGTCCTCCCGCATCCCATTCCAGGCTGTCGTCTGCTATCTCTGGGTGAGTGCTGAGGTAATTTGTTGTTGGTACACCTGCCTGTAGCATTCCCATCCTATTTATCCACTTAAACAAATGGACTGCCCGGGGCTAGCTGACTGATAAAACTGCGTGAGAATGTGGCTGTTGCTTTGCTTTGATTGAGCGGCAATCAGGTGATGGGAGAAACTAAATCCCAGCCTTTAATGAGACAGAAGATTAGGCCTTCAT
>JAOYSI010000224.1:23350-40032 GCA_025775065.1 Hiodon alosoides | reverse complement strand
CATTTCAACAATTTTCTCCACCCAATCGCTCTGTCTGCAAAATGTTGATGTATACCATTGTACCGACGAATATCCATCACTGGAGTTTTAGAGATGCTGCAACAACAAGAGAAAACACACAATGAAATGTACCACACTCATTACGGCATAAATTAATCTAATTAACATGATGCCATTCCTCAGTGAAAAATCTTTAACCTATGTCTAAAAAGGAGGGAAAAGACTGAATGGGTACTGACTTGCAGTGTCACACTAGGCTTTATTACATCCCTAAATACTGGCATATTAATAATATACTATGACAAGTATATGAGGATTATGCGAGATTTTCAATGACAAATGGGCCCGACTGCGCACATGTTATGAATGCCGGAATCCCAGATGTTACAGAGAGCGGTCTAAAGCCGGAGGATAGCATGCTCCAACTGTCCATGCTGTCCTGAAAAGCCGACCGAGTGTCATTATCATATTATTGATACACGATTGCTTTTGCATACAGCCTTTACATAGAGTGGATTACACCCATTTAGCAACTGGAAGACTTCTGCTCCTTTATCAAGGGCAGTTCTCCTCTTGGGAGTTTGAACAGCAATATTATAGTTGTAAACACGCCAAAAGGCAACTACTGAGAAATGAATTGTGAGTGCCGCTGAAACGATGAAACCTTGGTGTGACACGTTAAATTTTCCCTAGCGAGGCTTCTGAAGTTTTGAATAAGAGGAGCGGACTTCTGCAACATGCCCGCGCACATGAAGCTGACACCATCGCACGTGATACATTTCACATTGAACCCATTTTACATTCCCACAGACCAGCTTTAAAATGTTTAAAATGTGATGCTTTGTATCTGTACCATCCTGGGAGCCAACACCAGCTTAGCGGATTAAGCTAGAGAGTTTGTCTGGATATTCAATTAAATAAAACAGAGGGTTCCATCACTGGCAAAGAATGTTGAGACACCTGGAGGTAAAACACTGAAGCACTCATTTTAAGATTTAAATGACAGTTTATTTATTTTTTCCAGAAAACATCAGTGAGATCTGATGTGTAAACAAAGACAAGCATTGTTTTAAAACAGATTATTTAGAGGGATTTGCCTCTGAGGCCGATTGTGGAAAGAGATGTGGTCCACAAACAGCAACACTCCCTTCCTGTTAGCAAACTACATCACAAAAAAACAGCAAGCTTCTCTTTCTAATAACTAGCCATGTTAATTCAGAGATCAGAGCATCAGAGCCTGCGCCATTCCGTTAACTCAGCTGGAGCAGTTCTCTCATACTTAACTTCCTCTGTCACACCAGAAGAACGGGCAGGTGTAAGCATGCTTTGTTCAGGATTAAGTTAATGCGTTTTATTTGTGCTATTCTCTCCTGCCAGCTAAGAACGGCCTCAGTGAGTGGGGGTTCAGGAAGCATAACATCCACATTTATAACTGAAGTGCAAAAACGAATGATGCAGCCCATTCCCCCCAAGCAAAAGTTCAGAGTATCGGAATGACAAACGAAGCCGTGAAAAGCTAACGCTAACACACTTGTAACAACAGTGTAACGGTCATTTTTGGGTTGACTTCACATTTGTAAATTTACTCTAAGATATTCTCTGATGCAGGTTACCCCAGCACGACACAGAATAACTATAACCAATGGACACCCTGACCCTAACGGTGTGGGTATTAAACATGAAAACCATTAGGTTCCATGATTGTGTTTATCCTATTCTAGCAGAAACCCCCCATTTTATGCCATTAGAACAGGCATTATTAGTCAGTTCATTGTATTTTTTTATTTGCCATAGCAGCTGCTTTGCATATGGGAAAGCATTTGTAAACAGTGCGTGGCAGGCTTTTTATCAAAATGACTTCCTGCCTGATCAGAAAAAAAAAAAAATCCTGGTTTCAATGAGGGCAAGGAATCGATCTCACCCCAGCCATGAGAAAGCTAAAGAGCTATTTACAGTGTACAAAGCACCAAAATAAGTCAATCAATAGCGAAAATGTCTCTACCTATTAATTTTAGCCAAGAATAATGAAATCATACTTTAATAACACTATCTAATACAATCATTATCATTGGACAGAGAATCATTTCTATAAGAGCACAACCTATAGTTCATATATCACTGAAGCCAGCACGGCTGGGATTGCCAAATTCACTGAGAAAACCTCATCACCATCAAATATAGCAGCTCTACTTTTATGCCTTGAATTCTTATCAAACATGCGCACCAGGTTTCATACGCCTCAGCGTTGTTATCGGTATAGGGAGTTAGGCAGAAATGCCACACATGATATGGGAGTTAAATGCCAGACGTGTGCTCTAAAAAGCCATTCAATATCACTTCGTTGAACTAGTGAAACGTTTCCGGAGCTGGCATCAAAAGTGCAATTAATTAATTATTTTAGTCAGCTGCGGCTAAAAGAACAGTGTTACTATCAGGGCTTTTTGCTTTGGACATCTGATTATGAAACGTCTTCTAAAAAGCCTTTTTGATATTGCAGCATTGTGACAGAGGAGAAGTCAATTGCAGGTTTCACAGCAGTTTGGATGGTTTTGGGTCCGTAATTTATGCTGTATAAACTATTTTCTGTCAGGTTTTTTGTTTTTTAAGTATATGCACTTTTAAGTGAACTGCTGGGGGAAAGGTTTTTACCCAAGTTAAATGTCTGGTACAGACATGAGTAGTCACCGATAAAAGTTTGAAAAGGCAGGAATTCGGCATTCTCAAGATCTCAGACGGAAAATAAATGTTAAGAAAAGTCTACTGTATTTACTTTCTCATGCTTGAGTAGGGATGAATTTAAGAACTGTTAACAGCTAAACTGTATTGTGAAAGAGAACTGCCATTTCCAACACATTCAATACGAGACCCAAAAAAAAGTAAACAACTGGCACTATGCACCCAATGCAATCTGTAAAAAGTGAAGGACACGGGGTCTAATAAAATTCTATAAAATAAATTGCCAATTGAGCGAATACAGCATTCTGAAGAGAGCATCCAGACTTAAGTTATGACCATAAGTAGTTTTAGTTTTAAATAGTTTGAGCAGCATTGGGATGTTATGTGTATTAACGATTTGGCCTAGAATAAAATGCATTACATGTGCAGATAAATTGTTAGTTTTATCATAAAGTAATGTCTTATGGATTAGGCCAGAGACGTAGTCACCTGATCAATTAATGGTTGAGCCCAACCCAAGCACTTTTATTTTATTTTGGTTGTCTCAGCTTGGGAAAAAAAAAAAGTTTATTTGCACCTAGTCTTGGCTTCCACCACACTGTCTCATGTGACTCACTTGGTTCACACTCTACAGAAGTAGACAATATGAAAACTCATATTATCAGCAACACAGACCCCGCGGCAAAGTTTTCAATCAAAGTTCCATTCCAAGCTAGCTAAGATCTCCCTGGCTATGATAGACATGTTGTTTTTATTTCTACACAAACTCTATTGTGCTCGGTTACCCCATCAGCATTGTGTGTGCCCAGGAGCCAAATGCTTACAGATTTACAGCTTTTTCCCCCCATTAGGCTCACCCAATACCGAGACCATTACCATAAAAAAGATCTACGGGACATGTACCACTTTCATAACCATTTGAGAGAGGGAGACTTACTCAGTATCAGCCCTGGCAGGCAGAGCGTATTCAGGACCAGGATCGTGTGATACAGCCTATTTTCTCTGCAGGGGCAGAAAATGGCAGATTCACCAGAACTGCGAACAGTAAGGCTCACAGGGCTTCTTCCCATCGTGCGTGTGGGTCTCACTGTGATGGATAGAGCACTCCCACGCTATACTATGTCAGCGTAAAACAGTGTCTTTAATCACTTTAAGACCTGCTAGGGGGGTGGAGGGTCTGTCAGAAAAAACTATTGCACACCTCATCCATACAAGCAGCTCAGACAATTACAAACAGGAGTGCATAGCCCTTTTTTAACCACAGTCTTTTTTATGCTGAATGCCTGAGATGATGAGCACAGTTAGAGCGTGTGGATCAGCAGCTAGTGTACATCACATCTTCAGTTTACACTTGCTGAAAACATTTAGTGTTCTACTATGACTTCAAGCATTCGGGAATGCCGCCTAGGACTTCCACGCAGTATAGCTCCATAACACATACAGTTTATTATGACCTTTATTTTCTACCTGCATTGCACTGCAGGTGCTTTAATAAACATAGTTATGAATGATGAATCAATAACTGCATTTACATTTTGTAAATCAGTTACTTCCACCAAAACTTTTCAACAGTACGGTTTCGTGCATAAAATACTATAATTTGCTTCTTAAAAACGTCGAATTGTAACGGCATCAAAACAAAGTAAATATAGTATAGTATACGACTCCTGAACCACTGCTACAGAAAAGTTTTTTTTTTAAATAGATTCTGGGTTAAACGGCATTATACTAGGGCGCACACCCACTAATTTGCACGTTGACTCTGACATGAAAGCTACTTGGCGCAGCCGACTCGGCGCTAATTGTAAACGACACGTATGGAATCCGCCTCGATGACTAAACGGACAAAAATACGCATAGAGGGTGCTTGTTGCATCCAGGATTATAGCAAGAGTCAATGTACTACTCACCGGCAAAAGAGAATAAATGCGCCGATGTCACTCATCATAAACAGGGATTTGTTTCTCACAATAAGGGTTAACCATCACGTCTTCTTAGGCGAAGTTTTACTGAGGTTCTGTAAATCCCACACATATGTCTTGTTATGACACTGGTGGAGAGGGCGAGGAAGCTCAAATATTTCCGTAAAAACAAAATAAGTACATTTTAGTATCATAATGCTTTGATTAACAGCATCGCGTATTCAGACTTTTCCGTTTGACGAGATCGGTGACAGGGACTCCCCCTTCCACGCAGGGGATGGATATATGACACACACACTCATCGCTCTGATTAGTACAACCTGCCCGGTTCTAACGGAGTTGCGGGATTAACGTTTTTTCTAAAAGATAAAAAATAAGTAAACACTAACTATTTGCATCGTTATTTTAATTCAATGCGAAACTAGAACTGTAAAGTGGATAAAGGTTATATCAAATAAGTAAGGCTCTCTCTGTCTCACCCAGGTATCCAACGCCGACGCCCCTTCTGAAGTTTCGTAGTTTCTCAAAAATCAACCGTTGAGTCCCTTCCTAGTTTCCAAACTAGTGCAAACTGTATCCTGTAGAATGTAGCCGGTTATATGATTGGATTCCGTCCCGGTAAAAGTCTAAACTTGAGTGAGAGATGCAACTCAAAAATAACAAAACAAAAAGAAATTACAGCGATCGAAGAAATACAGGGAAAAGGCTTGCATCAGAGTACAAACTCTATCCTGAAATTAGAAAGCAGGCATGCCAAAAACAAACGTAGGGAAATAAAATATCGAGGAAAAACAGGGCACGATTCCCCCTGGCGGACTGACTGTTCAGAGAGCAGGCACGGCAAACGAGGTAGGCGGAGAGCGAGAGGAAAGAGGTGGTGGATATCCAAGACAAGGACGGAAGTAGGGAGGACGGCCGGATAGATCACACACGCTCTCGTCTTGCTTTCGTTGTCCTGCGATTGTAGTACAATACTTACATACCACACTCTCAAAGACAGCAGTAGAAACAACTAAAGCCAGCGCTCCAATAGCCACTAACCTCCCTCTGTAGCTCTCGATCCTGCCTGCACATTTCACAATCCCCAGATTCCCCACCCACTTTTACATAGCCAATAGGAAACACCAGCGATTTATTACTGACACTCTTCTCGGGCTTACGGCTTCACTGGATGGCGAGGTGGTTGTGAACGCGTTCCTTTATCTACCGGATTTTATTCAACGCTGATGAAAAATAGCGTTACAAACATATTTTTTACAGGGTGCTTGATTTGCAATCGATCAATTTTCATTGAGAACTGTTAAAACACCATTCTGAATTTTAGTCAGAAATTAGTACACAGAAATACAGCGGAAAACTACTCCAGAGCAGTAGATAGGTCAGAAATGGTTAAATGGCAGGTCACAGGAGAAAACAAGTTTGGCAGATGTCCTTACTGGGGTAGATGTAGTGTTATTGACTCTCGAAGTGATCATGATCAAAACTTCATTGAAATTCATGTTTGCGGTCAAATAAACTACCACAGAGGAGGATCGACTCTAAAAGTATGAGTAAATGACGAAAAAACTACGAAACACGGGAAAGCCACGGCCATTTACACATATAAACCCGCATATTTCCTGTAAATTATAATAAGATAATAATTCCATAAAAAAACCGCACTATAAAAATGCGTGAGAACAAGGACTTTTATCGTGTGTTTAAAGATAATGACAGAAAGTAAATTGATGATGGGCGGTTTCAGGGTTAGTAATGATATTGCTCTTGTAATCTTGGGAACCTGCTTGGATAATGTCAGGTACATACATCTATAATTCTAGGTCTCCACCGGCTTTTAGCCACAGACAAGAAATCATTGCTTGCAAGCCTTTTTTGGGTATTTAATTTAACATTATGTGAAATTGACCTTGCTGATTGGGGGAAGGGGGGTCCCACCCAGGCCTGCATATAGCCCTTCCACTGCTCCAGAGTACAAAACATTGAAATATGAACCAGAAAGGTAAAACAAAAAATGAATATATGACAAACTAGCACATTTAGTGAAAAAAAAAAAGAAACTGAAAAGAAAGAGTTTACTAGACTCCCAAAGCATCAAAGCCAATACAAGAGCTCAAATGTGAATATATCTCTATTACTAATTATGGTTATCATTTGAGCTATAGCTATTGTGTCCTGCCCAGTAGACTTTGAATGAACTGACACGTCACAGCCATATGCCCAAATGAACTGACACGTCACAGTCTTATGCCCAAATGAACTGACACGTCACAGCCATATGCCCAAATGAACTGACACGTCACAGTCTTATGCCCAAATGAACTGACACGTCACAGTCTTATGAAAAGAGTGTCTGACACATGCATTAATGGCATTATTTGATAATGTGCTTTAACAACTGTAACATAGGGTTAAAACTGCCCTCAACCCTATCAGTCATTACAAAACTGCAACACTCATCTGTCTATTGTGTCAATCATAACTTGTAATTGTAATTTATAAGTCCATAGATAGGCAATAACAATGATATAATTTGGGTAATGAACTAGAGAACATCATTATTAAAATATTAGGCCAGTATCCAACCAACCTTTCTTCAGGAAGCAGTAGCTAAACAGTTATTGATTTTCCTAAATTCTAGAAATATTTGAGAGCCACTTCAGTCAGGCATCGCATAGATACAGCACTTGTTAAGGTTGCAAATGATAAGTTATGAATGTTAAGGTTGTGAATTATATTCCTTTCGCGTCTGATAATATCTGAGTGTCTGTGTTATTATTAGTTCATTTGAATGTGGCCTATAGACCACTATACCGTTCTGAAAAAACTTGAAGCCCACACAGGGATAAAAGGAACTGCATTAGATCATATTTAACAGGTAGATTTCAAGATTTGTGAAGATTTATGATAACTTGTCCGATTTATTGTCAGTTAAATATGTTCAGTGTTGGACCCCCTTTCCCATTCTCCCTATATGTGTTACCTCTTGGCAGCAGCATTTTTCATAAGCAAAATATATATTTTAAAATCATATTATTATGCCTCAAAGACATAAAATATTGTGTGTTTTCTAATTAATCACTGCTGAAAGCAGGATAAAACTGATCTGATAATATTGGGCCAAAAAAGCCAAGATGTGCTAGATTAAAAGACCAAGTGCTGGACCAGAATGAAAATTTAATAAATCAAAATCTTGGGGTTACAATTGATCCCATCTTTGAAGATCATACCAAAATGATTACAAGAGTAGCACCTTTTACCACCTCAGGTAAGATTAGACATTTTCTAGCTGATGCAGAATAAATTATTCACTACTTACTCAATATTATGACTATCTCTTCAGTTCCTTCTTTAGCCACCTTGGGTGCTGAGATAGAGTGTGGAATCAAGGCCATAGAATCTTCAGATGCAAAGAGCTTTCCTTGCTGTGCCTTCGTATTAGTAGGCCCACCCCCGTTGGTCTGGCCATGCTCTTAAGAGGCAGCAAAGACTCTGATCACCTTCATGGCGTTATATTAACTTAAATGGCATCTCGCCCCAATTTTGCTTTTGCATGCTGCCATAGATTATTCCTTCTGAGGCTATAATGTGTACAACATTAAACACTGAATTAATTTACTCTACCACCCCTCTATTGTCAGATTCTAACCATATTGCATTTTTTGAGTCTTTTTCCTCCCCACTCTCTGGCATGGGACTGTGGCCAATCGGAAGAGGGGTATCATCTCCAGTGTAGTCCTCACAGCAAGAACCAAGAACGAACACACCTGTATTACATTGTTAGTTTTCCTTCCAACCTGCAGCTCTTTGCTGATTACTTTATTATTACATTTTTGTGTAGGTGGTTCTTATCAACATGAATTTCTACAGCCATAGCTAATCATCTGTCACAGTTCCCGCAATCAATCAATCAATCAAACGAACTTCACTTGTTGTAGCGCATTTTTACAAATGTAATTTGTCACAAAGCGGTGAACAGATTGCATTTTGCAAAGGGAATTTAAAAAAAAAAAGAAAACACAGTGCCAGACTGGAAAATTATCCCCTGACCCCAGAGTCAGTCGAGAGAACTCCTGGAAAATGCCATAATAGTAGAATCATATGGAATAAAACTGAACAATAAAGTAATCAGCAAGGAGCTTAGTGGATAGCTCAGCAGCTTCAGCACTTTGTTAAAGTCAACACAGAAAAGTGAAAAACTTGTTTCCCAAGCCCTGTGCCTAGGATGCACCAGACCCATTCCCAGATGGAATTGGAGCTTTTTATAGGACAAATAAGAGGAAAATGCCAGAGTAATTGAGTCCCTGAAGTGCTTTTTAACAATGAGGTATGACATACTACATCCTTTCAACAAAACGTCTCACTGCCTTCTTATTTTAACCCAATGGCATCTGCATATTGCCACTTGCCCGTAAGAACAAATGATCACCTTGTAAGTTAAACGCTTGTCTAACGAGCAAATGCGGTCGCTTTGTTGATATTGCAGGTTTGTAAAGGTTATTTTTGTAAAGGTGTTGTTAGGGATGTTATGGTGAAGACCATAACAGTTCTGGATGTACAGTATAATTTGAGTGTGCATAGCTTTGGGTGTCAGTGTATTCACATACATTCTGTAGGGTCTTCTAAAACACACGGAATCATCAGTCAAAAAGTTAATAGTCAGAAGATTTTGTAGTTGGGCTTGTTGCTTTCTTTGTTGCAAAAGTGCACAGTGCAGGAATCCTCCGCATAAACATATATTCATCATACCGACATACAAATATTAACTTTTCTATATGCTAGCGAAGCATACATCACTCAAAGGCGGCAGCAGAGCATTCAGGGCTTTTCTTGCACTTCATTCTAAGACTGAGCGTCTCTCTCAGAACAGGCAGCCCGTAGAAATGGGATTGCCCAGGCTGGATCTTCAGGATGTTACCTCTTGCCACATATGAACTTTGAGCTCCAGTTATTGAAAGGCTAAAAAGGAACTGAATCTACTTTAGTTAATCAGCACCTGCGGAAATGGTAGACTAGGTCTAGTGTTCCTTCTCTGGATTTGTCGTGACAAACAGGTGAAGGTAAATAATAAAACCAGGATGTGCCTGCGACCCAATTTATTTTTTAAACAAATGGCGAAGTCTGATAAGAAGCAGCATCTTTGTGAGAAATACTGACTAACAAGAGGGGTTACGATACAATCTTTAGGAGAGTTGACAGTCCGGTGAAGATCCAGGATGTCAGTCATCTCAACCTATTACAGCTCCAGAGTACAAATTGGAGAAGAAAAAAAAACAGGCAATGACAAAACTAGCACATTAAATATCACACTTAGAAGAAAAGACTTTGCTTAATGCCCAAAGCCCAAATTTAGATATTGTTGGGAGAAAGCTGCATTAGCATCCTTTAGGTATTGTGCTTGTGTAAAAAATAGTCTGCATTAAAAAAACTGAATTCATGATTTAGCATCATTAAAAATAAAAAATAAACAAAATAAAAACATTGCTGTCCATGCACAATTAAAATACAAAATGAAAACAATGCCCTCAACATTTCTAATATGTTTATTTATTTTCTATTAAATATTTTATCAATATTTAATATTTATCAATAATAAAAACTTAATTAAGACAGTGAATTTTCTCTTGCGTTTCCCTATCTAAAGCTTTCAATCAGTACTGGTTTGACTGTAAATGATTTCACAACCTCAGAGTGCAAACAGACCACTACACTCTCGGTAATAAAAGTATGCATTGACTCCGCAAAATGATCAAAACCAAACATGACACAGCAACGGTGCTCTGCTGCGGTGTCCCTGATTATGGGCACAACGGTGTATTACTCCTCCCAAAATATAAGCATCCTTATTGGTTACAGTGAAGCAAGTTCCTGTGAACGGAGCATATTTATACGTCGTCGTTGAGCCTGACAGTTTTTGATTGGTGTGTGCGTGTGAGAGAGAGAGAGGGGGACAGAGAGACATATTCTTATTCTAGTTAATGGGCAGTACAAAAACAACGGGCAATACAAAAACAACTCTGCAGGAAGTCTGTTTTTTTGCCCGGAGACATCAATTTACTGAGAGCGCATCAAATAAACCGTTCGGCAAGACTTTGTAATGTGTCACGGTGAGACCGTGCTTTGACTGAATTGGGAAAAGGCTACAAGCCGAAATAGAGGGCTTGTTATGGGCACTCCTGAGGCTTCTCATCTCTACCTTCATACCATCAAGGACTCTTCTGGTTGCTAGGTGAGGAAAAGGGTACATTTCTATCCCTAATCAGCAACCCCAGAAGCCAATAGTTTGCGTCAAACACCTGAGAGTGGTACAAGAAACTAATTTTGAATGACTGCGGGGTCCATAAGCAGTTCAAATGCTGAGTGAATTGGATGCATGACATGTAGGATCTTCTGAGTCTTAAAAGACACTACTTTACATTGCATCCATGATTTAAAGTTAAGAGTCTCTAGTTCTGTGTCAGACATCTCAGCATGAGATACAATTGCACTTTATTAGAATATGCTTACCGGTAATTATTGAAATATTCTAAGTTCTACTACTGCCATCAAGATAGGCTAAACAATGCCTTTTCTTTTCCTTGGTATAACCCAGTCTTGGATTGGCTCAGTTCTAACACATTTTAATTGATTTGTTACAGTGACTGCCTATAATTTATGAATACAAATTGTCTTTCAGATGTCATACCATCTAACACTTTAATGACAGGGAAACTTGACTATTTTACTCTGAATGGGATTGATGGACCCTAGGCTTTAACTTCCAAAAGCTTTGGCCTTTGCAGCAGTTGCAAATTTTGTGTGTAGCAGCACAATTGCGTTAGAAAGATAACCTAAAACTTGAACAGTTTGTGGGGGATCGCTGGGCGATAGAGGAATGTTAAACTGGGTGATTATCACCTGCAAATGGCATTTATTGTAAATTAGGGCCAGGTTCAGGGATTAGACGGATTGCAAGCAGCCGACTCAGCCGGTTGCGAGGGGAAAACCTGACTGAGGGTGACGCACAGAGGTGGACAGTGTCTATCGTGGGATTTTAGAAATTGACATTTTTTTTTTGTTTGATTTTCATTAAAAGTGGCACGTTTCTAGGTCCCTGATTTAAAAAGCAAATGGTCCCGTGGGAGAGAAGAACTCCAACAAGTTTTAGCGATATTATGTGAGATTATGAGGCACATTTAATGGCGATATGATGTGTTAACATTTAGTTAATGTTAAACATTAACATTTAACATTAAACATAAAAGAGAGAAGGGGTGATCACTTTTTCTGTTCCAGAGTTACCCATACTCCTTGCTTCTCTATGATTATCCCCCTGCGGACCCCTATCCTCCCCACCCTACTCAAGAAAGTGCACTTGTGTAGATGTACAAGTGTTTTGTGACCAGAAATGTGAGTGTAATGGAGGAATGAAACAGATGGAATGGGCGAGTGGGGCAGATGGTGAATTTAAACTCACTCACAGACTGGCGTAACTTTATTGCCAGTATGTGTTTAATCTCTACTCAGAGGGGGGGAAAACACATCAGGATCTCACCAAACATGTAAAAGAGTAAAAATGTTTTTGTTTTTAATTAATGGGGGTCATGTCCTGTTGCAACGGTGGGGGTGGGTGTGATGTGGCAATGGTTGTGTCATAGCCATAGTTCTATCCAGGGTGTAAGATATTACGGATTGGATTTTGTGCAGTAAATGATCCGTTCCTCTGGTTAATAGGGGAGATTCTGGTGAGTTCTCTGCCTGATTTATTATCTGCTTGATAGTAGGTTTGAAGATCAACCTTGACTGTGTCCCCTGCTCCTAGTCATTTTGTCACCGCAGGTAAAAAAAATGTTTTGTAGCAATGGTACTTATTTTACCCAGCAATAATTTGAATCGGTGACTTTATTTTCCCCATCAATTATTATTCAATTATTAGCATTATGGTTTTATATTTTTGTAGCCCAACAGTAGAAATTCCCATAACTGCATATAAACGATGGCTGACCTTCATTACCTTCTGCTTTCATCTTTACTGTTATTAAATAAACATAAAAATGATTGTCCAGGTTTTATAATTAATATGTAAATAATGCATATTAAAAATGAGGTAAAAGGTCCCATTCAGGCCATGCTCACTAAACTCAAGAAGTGCCTGCTGAATCCCCCAAGCATTGACAAAATTCATTCAGGTAAATTTAACAAGGCCATTCTCACCAAATTTAACTGGGGTTGCCATTGTACCAAATTTCAACGATCTGTCAAACCCTACATATTGCTTTAATTCATACATTTATTTTAAAAGGGAATTCATTCTAATGTCTTTCTACACAAGAAATGTCTTTCTACACTTTCTACACAATCATCACTTATTATATGTATTATATATTGTATTATATGTTTATATGTTATATGTTTATATGTTTATATGCTCTATCATTATTTACAGGCTTTTTAACTATAGTAATTGACGTATTAGCTACAAAACTGGGTGAACCTCTAATGAGTTGAACACTTGCTGGTGATATCAACTTTATCCAGGTATTGCCATTTAAAACCAAAGCACAGTGAATGAATGCCACATGAAAACGACAAACACATTCATCCAACAATACAGTGTTTAGGGTCGACAGTTAAAATGAGACCAGTGACCGAAGACAGATTCCCGACCTGTTCATTATTTCCACTTAAATAATTTTTATCTGTGCAACTACTGGATAAATGTCCTTGTAATATGGAAAAATAACACTGTTATTGTCACGAGGCACCGGGCACCAGAGCAGGGATGAACCCAAGCGCAGGGCCGTCACGGGCCGAGTCCCGGCCAGACACGGCCAGACACGGCTTTCGATGCACAGCAAGAAGACATAGTCGTAATTCAAAATAAACACGCCTTTAATAACTTGGATGACATGTAAACAGGTAACTGGAAACAGTACAATGATTCCCCACAACGAAAACCTTAGTGACAGGGTTATAAGGAAAGCAAAAACCATGTTGGGAGGTGCAGGGCGAATGAAAACAAAGAATGAACGAAATGTTGCACATGGGTTAGCGGAATGTTAATTGATTAATTAGTTGACTGAAACAAGTGACGGAGCAACAGAAGAGGTGATGGTGAACCAGGAAAGTTATACTGGCCATTAGCCTTGATTTTAAACTTTCAAACACCTGACCACAACAGAACCTTCTTTGTACAAGTCATTTCTTTTGTGAATAGTTTCTGGAAAAAACCCAAAGAACCAATGGTTTAATAGCTCATGGCTACTTCAGCAACCTGCCTTTGCGCTGTGTAAAATCAAGCTCCCATTTAAAATGATCGTTAGAAATAAAATATAAAGACCAAACAAATGGAAACAGTGCAAGGCCAAAGCACGCTGGGTCTGACTGGGGTGTGAAATATGGAAGCGGTCATGTAAACATTAGCAGACTGCACCCCAAGTCTGGTATTACATGAGCAAGCGTGGCTGCAGGGTGTAATTGTTAGTGCCTTGATGAAAAAAGGTCTGAGGCAATGCTTAAAATGTTGCAAGAAAGCAAGTCACCCTGAGAAAATAAAGCAAAAACACTGTGTTCATTACCAAAAGGTTGTAGGCTTGAATCCCTGCTTGGCTGTTGCACCCTGGAGCAAGGTACTCAAACTAATTTGCTTCAGTATCCAGTGGTAAACACGGAATATGTGCTAAACAATAAGCTATATAATAGTACGTGTAAGAATCCTGGATAATAAGTAAGCTAAATGACAATGTAATAGGAACTAGATTTCTGTGCAGTGGAGGACCGTGACCTGGTCTGACCCTGTACTCAAAACAACGAATATCCCATCACATAGATTGAATTTAAATAAGACTACAGTCTTATTTATGCAAACAATTTTCAGCACACTGTTTGTTTATCGTTGGTGAAATCAATTCCAAAAGATGTTGCATTCCAGAACAATCATCATCAGTGGGACTAGAGTGTCACCTGTGATTGGCACTTTCTGCACTTACTGCTTCGTTTAATCAGCCTTGATGACAAATAGTCCCGCAGATAAGTTCCAGAGGCTTTTAGACTCCATACCACAGCTTACACATGATTTCCCGGCTACATGCAGAGGCTAATTTCTTTTTTTTCCCCCACTGTTTATTTACATACTGGGTCAGCATGGTATACATACTGGGTCAGCGTGGTATACATACTGGGGCAGCGTGGTATACATACTGGGGCAGCGTGGTATACATACTGGGTCAGCGTGGTATACATACTGGGTCAGCATGGTATACATACTGCAGAGTAATGAAAGTATTCCAAGCTTCCCCACAAAGCAGATAAATCCATGCAGTAAAGAAAATGACTCAATATCTATAATGGTGACCATGGTAATAACTGTTTCAAATACACAAAATACATAGGACCCCATTTCTTTTGACATCAGCTCTTCTTAATATTTGCAAGTGGCAACTCAGTGTATATCTCAACCCCAAAAGGATTCTGCAAAATTTATTGAAAGACACTACCAGCCTCTACTGTGTATGGCCATATTAGTAATTCAGAAATTACTCTTGAGGATGTGAAAAAATATGTATTAATTAGTCAAAGGTTTCATTTGAGGACCATTACTAAAAACTATTACTATCGAAATTATTATTCCTCTATGAGTCATAGTCAATTCAGTTCCTTACCACTGTCAGGAGTGAGGACGCCCAGTTGGATGCCACACTAAAAAACTTCTTCATTACATTTGAACCCACCACAACTGCTTTGATTGCACAATTACCATATAAAAAGGCTGTGGTGTCGTTATTTTCTTCAGAGTGCTACTCTTTTGCTCGACAGCCACCTTTTCCTCCACAATTAATTATGTATATAGCCATTAAATACTGTAGACAAATTCATTCCTTCAGTTCCATCAAAGCACTCTTCTAAAAAAGGTAGCTGTGGTATGCAGCTGGGAACCACGCCCCCAAGCCTAGGTAAAATCCCCAAGTGGAATGATGGACAGCAAGGTTGGGGTTAGTGGGGGTGCATGCCCTGTCAAAGGACCTCATTGTGCACCTGAATGTAGTTCCATTGAAGGTAATCGAACTCAGGTTCCAACAACCAAAGATTTCTTAAATGAGCAAGGATTAGGGGAAGCCGGTACTGTGAGCAGCCAGGGCCAGCATTTGGGAAGAGGAACAGGCCCACCATGAGAGGGACACTTGTTGCCCCGAAGAGGAGTTCCAGAGACAGAGGGCGGCAGAGCTCTGTGCAGTGGAGCCGGAAGGGAAGACGAGCCTGGCTGGAGGACTTCTGGCAGGTCCTGGAAATCGGCAGTGTCCAAAGCCCAAGGACGGGAGAGACCCAAGATGAAAAGGACCAGACAGAAGAAGGGTCCTCTTTTGCCCTTTTAAATCAGGGCTGAAGCAGACGTGATGATGAAACTTCTGGTGCGAAGAGGGATCTGTAGTCCAGGTCGACTGTTGTTCTCCATTGTCCCAATAGATGATGCAAACTCAACACCAAAACTAACTGACAAGAGCTGTGCATTTTCCATATTCATGGTACCAATGTGCTGTTCTGGAGCTTGTTATTTACAAAGCAAACATGCAAAGGTGGGTTCTTCATGAACGCAGGTGTGTTTAACAATTTAGGTCAAGGGACCTAACTCTGCAACCTTCTAATCATAAATTCAGTTTCTCCAACAGTACACCAACGCCAGTTCCATTTAGATCAGGAATATTTTGCCTAATTAATTCTCCTGCCAAACATTTAACTCCACAGATTTTAAACACTGAAAGCAGTGTCACAGTCTAGACAAAGAAAATCCTAGTCCATATTGTCCCTCTTCTCTCTGGCTAAACCTAAAGAGAGGTCCCCTATTCTCTCTCAGACTGCCTCAGCACCAGCACACTTACTCCGAGTAAATAGAATCCATAGCTGATTCGGATTTATTTTAGGACTTTGTGTAGGACTATAAATTGATCCAATGGGTTGCATTGTGCACAGAACTATGTTTTACTAATCACATGCTTTTAGCAGATTCATTGTTGCTCTTTTGTCTGATGATTTTGAGAACGTGACACCACATTATTGTCTTGAACAATGAGACGAATTAATGCGTGGAGCTTTTATTCTTTTTGTCAAGTT
>JAOYSI010000224.1:10051-23250 GCA_025775065.1 Hiodon alosoides | reverse complement strand
ACATCTGGTTGCTTTTACTGAGACACTAATTTGCCCAAGGTTATGCAGGAGCTTGAATAAGCTGCCTTTCGGTTACAAGAATTTATCCTTGGCAAAAACACAGATATATTTTTAAAAATTGTAAATATAAATCACATTTCATTGTTTGCAATAGCTGCAAACACCACCATAAAGAATTATGCATTAAGTCGCATTACACCGACTTTCAGCAAATAATGTTGGAGGGAACATGATAATTGTCACCTTATCCAAGCTCAAAGCATAGGTATGCTTATTTTACAGTTTTCAGCAATGCTAATTATGATCATTTTTCATATTTTAAGTGTCTTTCTTTTCTTGTCTTTTTAAAATAAATCAGTTCTCATGCATTTTATCATATTTGTTCTTAATAGAAATACTGGTCCCTGTCAATCCAATCGTGTAGGTCGTGTTGACAGAAGGCTTACATAAGCTTTTTTGTGTACCTGCATTTTTACCTTAATTTATTTAATAAGACTGCTGAAGTACTTTGCTGCATTCTGATAGGGAATTAACATAATGCAAGGAAATAATACTGTCACGTAATTAACTACATTAATTATAACTAAGATTCGAAAACAGAGTAAACCCCCCTCCCCCCACCACCACCCACTCCAGTGCCATCTACTGGTCATGGTCACATTTTTGGGGGTGATTCTGGCTCACATTCAAAATCCCCATTATATCAGACTGAATTAAAAGCACCCATCAGTCACTCCTCTATCAATGCCTTGTCTGACCTCCTCTCAGTGCATCCGAGCTGATTGCTCTCTAAACAGGAATCCTCGCAAACACAGAACGCACACATACACATCACAGACAAAGCCTTATTTTATTACTTTATTTCATTTTTTACCAAATCCTGCTTTCTCTCTCTCGTTGCCATAGCTGCCAGGAAAATTACTAGAGTCCAAATGATCTGTTAAAAAATATCGTATCCATTTCTTTGGTATGTGCATGTGCAACTGTGTAGAAAAGAATGATGAAAAATGGAAATTCATAATTAGGGATCAACATTGCTGTGGAGCCTCTGTATGAATGGGCTCACGTTTAACAATGTCTAACTATTAAAATAGAAGCAATTAGAGTACTCTGCAAGGCTTACTCACAACAACTCCCTTTATTAATGTTATAGAGCCTAGAATCTCGTCTACACAAACTACTAATGCAGATGACAAATGTGTGTGTCTGATCATTTTATTACAGAAATAGACAACTGAGAGAGCTTACTGTCCCGCTGTATAACATCAAAATCACGCCAACGATACGGAACACAGTGCTGGATAAACCTATGAAATTCACCTATGAAATCCAGCCATAATTAATTCATAGCTCCCTAACTATATATATATATATATATATATTCAATTGTGTTGTTGTTTCTTTGACTGGAATTAAATTTAGCGTTCGCCAAAGAACTTGAGGCATCGATTGCGCTCTCACTTCCTTATGCAGTAAACATGGAAGGGGATTTGGATTTTAGCGACTTAAAAGGGCTAGTGGACTAAATCGTGGACCTGATGAGTTTGTGTGAAGCTAAGAGTGGCTTTCGTTAATCCTCCTCACAATCTCATGCCAGCCAAAAAGAGCCACATCACAGCCTCCCCTGCTTCCCTAGCCTCCCTAGTGGTGCATTATGAGATCTAGCTAGCAAAAATGACAACTTACAATTACATTGTGATTTGTCCTGCAGCTAATGTCACAAGATGGGTAGTACACTGGAATCTCTAATTATAATTACATTCATTTTTTTGGAACAAATTTTTATAAATTTGTATTTAAAAATGCATAAAATGCAACCACCTAATTTTGATATTGTGTTCAAACACAAGCCTCCGTATACAACAGCACTCCTGTCCCAACACTTAGATATGTAAGACTGGAGTAAATGGAAAATCCTTTGGAAAGTTTGTCTCCTGTTGAGGTTCTGAGTCACATCCCCAATCCTCTTACTAATGCAATCTGAGCTCCCTCCAACAACTTAGATCTTCACAGGAAAATCAAGGTTCATATAACCACACTGTCTGCAGAATTAGCACCAACCATTTAGGGATTCATCTGTTAGATGGGCTTTCTTAAATAAACTCTTTGATAAAAGTCTGTCTCAAGAGCCATAAAGTCAGGGAACATCAGAGGCTGTGTATTAAAAGGCAGGGTGTTCAGCTACAGGAAACACAGTGGCGCCTTGTCAGCTTACTGATACCACTTGTCCTGAGATGAAGTACAGACGGCAGTCAAAACCTCGGCAACTACGACACCGAGCCGTAAAAGCCGTCGAGACTGTGCTTATTTAGGGCACCTAAACGCCAGCGTACCACTTGTCCTTCCTCATAAATTTCTCCTGAACCAACGGACCAGTAGCTCCAATATTAGTCATGGGCTTTATCTGAGAAATTAGGTTCTTTTGTGTGGCTTAAATGAGCTGCCGAAAAAATGCCGGCATTGTACAGCTTTTAAAGGCACATTCTGAACCATTTTGTCTGTCCATTTTTAAACTACTGAAAATTGGTCACCCCTCAATACGCGCCCTATCTGGCATTCCCTTCCCTGCTGCTTTCATTGTTAAAATGTACCTTGAATATCCACAAAAGGCTGTCCTCATTCATTTCTTGTGGAGTGAAATGCATAATTTTTTAAGAATATATATACTTTTATTTTTTAACCTGCACATCAGAAACAAATAACACTGCGATCAGCGTGGAGGAGGCGAGGAAGGAGGCAAATTGATTGCGCTGTGACCCCAGTGAAAGTGAACGGGGCGAGGACACGTACCAGACTAATGACCAGACCGATTCCAGTCAGGATGTAAACCCTCATAGATGCAGCCCAGACCCAATAATTAATACGACAATAAAGAGGAGTAAACAACACGGGTCTGATTACTAGTCATTCATGTGTCCCAGGCGTGCACCACAGCACACGCTGAACAGAATCACTAAGCAGCTCTCACAGACGTAAAAGGCAGCCTCCACAACAGTTCACAGGTCTCTACCACTCCCGCTGCCAAACGGGGCCTGAGCAAAAATGCGAATCATTGCAGTGATGACATATTGGTTGCATGAAAGGCATGAGGATATCTTGAATTGGATTAATGTGATATCTGGCATAAACTAGGAAGGTTATTATGACCCATCTACAATATGTACCGTTGAGATCTGTTTTTCTATCAAACATTCCAATTGATTAAAGCTGCAGAGTGTGAGAAGGAGGTCTACGTGTTTTTGTCTCGCCGTATACTCCATACACTTCACGGAACTAGCAATTATGTAGCAAATAAACACACCTACACATTACCATTACTTTTATTAGTATTAGAACTCAATGAATGCAATATTGGGACACCACTTGTCCAAACCCACTAGTCTCTTCCCCATTTACTGATTAAATTAAGCAGTAGGCTCCCTCCTGGTATCAAAAGGCAACTGTAAACGGAGGGCACCCTGAAGGCGAAACATGTAAAATTGCATTTTTAGTGGATTCTAAACTTGTAGTAGAATAATATAAGATGTGGCCAGTGTTGCGTAACAGTAAGCACTTGACCTTAATAGACCGCATGTTTCAATGTTTCCCCACTCCGTAATTCATTTGGTGATTTTAACGCCATTTAACTCGGTCCGCTCTGTAACCAGGTTTCATTTCCAGATGCGACTATGCATTAAAGGTAGATAGTCATTCAACAATTTTTTGAAATTGAGAAAATCTGCAGGAATACGGCCCACCAAACATGCAATGGCATCCTTTTAGTCACCTAATGCCGTATGTTGCACTTATGAATTAGATCACTCCACAGACAACATCTGTGAGTCTGGGTTTTACTGTTCCTGAAATAAAGGCAAAGCAGAGAGAATTCTACCGGCTTGTCTTTCGTTCTCCCAACAGTGCCACGTATTTATTTTTGTGAAAAATTTCTCCAGAACCAGCAAAACGGTAACATTAGATCCCGGCAGCACCCATCCCCCCAACACGAATGAACGAACGAGAGAAGAATTGTCCGATCATTACAGCGGATGATCCATCAGCAAAAAATATTTGAACTGTCCATCACTATTTGTCAGTGACACTTTGGTTTGGTTAGGTGTTGCTTATGCCATGTTATCTTAATAATCCAGATTATTTGTATGGGGTCTAAGGCAGTTTGTCGAACCTATACAGGTATAAAAAGGTAAAACAAGTCAAGCCACACACTTGCATGATTGTGCTTCAATTTATAGATATGTGGTGAGTTAAAAGACTAGTAAAAAGAATGAATATAAGGGGAAGCTTGATCTTTATGCTCTTTGACTACTGACAGCCATACCCTACTATAAATGTCAAGGAGTGCTTGAGCATATTTTTTTCTCCTATGCATGGAACACAACACCGGAGGATTTCATAATGGAAATAAGACTGTTGTGTAGCCAAAATGATTCTCTAAACTGACAGGAATAAGGCTGGTGTAATTATTAACACAAGACAACCGTAAACTGTCAACATTGAACGTTGATAAAAAACGCTTCCGGTTTTAAATACAATTCAGGTATGGCAGGTCAAATTTTTAATTATTATGTCTGAGAGAAAATACATCAGAATGATTACCTTAGCAAACAAATATGTGAGACAAATGTATGGACAGAGTATGATGTATTTTGTGTTGTTTCTATGCTCAATTGAACACTGAGGTTCACAGTCTATGTTGCACCTGTCAAGGACCTTCCAACCGCTTTCAGGAACACCTTGGCTTTCGTTGGGCATCTAACGGGTTTTGGGATCAACCCCACTCTGCATAAGATTAAAACTCCAGGGACACAGGGCGAGTTACAATTATCTTCAACAGCAGGGCACCGATGGCATGGTTTGTTCCTGTCCTTGTTTTGGCAGAACCCAAACCGCAGAGGGAGAGGCCTAGACCTCAGTCATGCATTCATAAATGGCTCTAAACAGAGGACTGGGGAAAGCCGAGCATCCTTACAGATTAACACACACCTGTAATAGGCTAAGAACCTGCCAAGTGATATCGCGCATTACAGACATGCCGGCAGCTGCCAGATGAATGAAAACGCAATAACACGTTCCACTTTCATTTCTCCCGCAGATTTTTTTCATGGGATGTGATTCAGAAAATGCCTTACTAGCCCTTCTTTTGACCTGGTGAGTTGTGTACTACTTTCCGCTGCAGATATAAAAACAGCTGTCGTCGCCCTGAGATGTGCTAAACTCGGGGGGGGGGGTGTAACACAGTGTAACACAGTGTTGTGTAGTCAGTAAAGGTGCGTGCTCAGACTGCTGCTCGGTGTCATAGCCCTCACAATCTGCATAGTGTCACGCAAGGCCATATCCCACATTTGATCACCAGTATAGCAACCCTTGTGGGTCACCTGTGGGAGACCCAGATGGGCAGAGAGTGGGTTGGCCAGGACTGCTGCCTGCAGTACGACTAGTAACAGTAGTGTAGTGGCACCACTAGTTTTTATTCAACACTGAATTTTTGGTAGGAGCAGGTTGTTAGCAGTCTCTCTAGAAGAGGATAAAGAAAAACAAAGATACCAGTCTCTGACAGAGGAGAAATAGGGACTGTCATTGTAATTATTCAGATGTCCGAAAATGGAAAGAGTGGGGGACAGAAGCCAGGTACATGACAGACAAGCGACTCCCTCACATTGTCAGCTGCAGTCTAAAGTATAATCACAGGTACAGAGGTCAAATAGATGAGCTGATTTAACTGGCAGAGATGGACGAGAGACATGATCAATCCACTTATATTTACCCATCTGTGAAAGGGTCAATTACCCATCATGCCACCGGGTAGAAAATGTGGCACAAGCGTAGAGGAAAGCAAGCAGCTGGGAAGGAGTAATTCCCATTGTAATCTTTGTCAGAAGAAGTTACATTCATATCCGAGTCATGTGATTTTTGTATACATGGGGCTCTGTTTAGGCGAGTTGAGGCATGGCCAAGCTACAATATTTGTGTTGCGTTGTTATTTAACCCAGAGCAAATCCAACTGTTAAAAAAGCTTAAACCAGAAATCTGCATGCAGATGTGGCAAGCCTGTGGTTACATAAACCAATAACAGGTGTTTGTTCCCTTTAATAAGCAGGACATCAATTTAAACATGACAGACAGACCAAATGAGAGGCTCTGTCTGGAGCGTTTCTCCACACAAGAATGCTGATGCCCTTGTGCATGGAGACAAATGCAGACAAATGCACTGCGTACTCCTACCCTATGCATAAATACTCCTTTGGAGTGCTTAGGTTAAATGTTTTTGTTTTTCATTTATGTATTTAGTTGGGACCACACTAAAACATCGAGAACATTTTTTGAACGTATTTGTTCTTATGAATAAAATGTTTTACAAGATAATTTCAGTAGTCTAGATTCATTTAAAAACGCTTAAATGTTTATATAGATTTGAATGTTTTCATTTCAGCACTATAGGGATTCATATCTAAATTGTTTTTTAATTCTGTTCTCTTCCTAAACAGTGTGTTTCGTTTTCATAAACACAGCATTTCAGATATAAATCCCTCGAGTGTCAAAACTAAAACACTGTTCTATAGAAACATTTTACTGTTTTTAACCCTTTAACGTTCTGTTCAACAGTTTGTTAGAGCCAAGAAATACGTTTTTTAATTGCTTTTGTCTTTGTGAGGACATTAAAGGGTTAAATAAATCTAGACTACTGTATTATACACGAACACCGGTAATGTATAGCACAGGGATGTATTCAAAACGTGTTGCAGCTGCTTTTTTATTGTGTTGAGATGGGGTTTCAATCAATTAAAACTAACTAACACTAAATGACAAGTGCTTTTTTGACATCCCACCCAACAGTGCACCCCCATGCTCACACAAGAGCAGTTTAAATGTCTGTTTTTTGGTGCTAGCGCAAAATAATACACCTGACAAAAATAACGAATACACCTGTGCTACCGCTTGTTTCATGACGCAGTTTTGTAAAACACACCCTCAAAGTCATTATTGACTATCTGTATATTCATTTTTACGTCTTACACACATTTTATACACCACCAGTTTTACATGAGACGTTTGGAGTGAGCTTGAATAGCTTCCCAATACCCACACAGTACTACAAAATTCCCAATTAGTGGACTTATATGTCACGCATATTGTATTGAAAATAAATTTAGCTTATTATTTGAGTTTTTCCCACATGGATCAGTCAACATTATAGGAGATTCTGAGACATGAGCAGCCTGGGGGGAAAGTGCCTGGTTTGAAGTGTGTGCAACAATGAAGTGCACTGTTTGTCGCACTTTCAGCAATATCTCTCCCTCTTGAAAGGAAAGTTAAGCTTATTTCACTTTTTCAAACCTCTCTGGGCTGAAAACAAACATTAATTCTGAGCATTCTGCAACATAATTTTCATAAAAACTCAAACATAAAAACTCAAGGGACATATGGCCTAAATTTTTCTCCTCAGTCAAAAATGCAAACCATCTTTAGGTTACACTGTCATGGCAACAACACATTAAGCAGTTAATCGGTAAAGGTTAACTTGATTTCTACTCCACGGGTAAACCTCAGAACTTCTTTTATATAAAAATTTTGAGAGCCACTTATCGATCAGTTAAAAATCAGCCCTTCTAATGTCACATCACTCTAAATGTCCTACTTCAGTCTGTGTGCACAATGCTGCATTAATTTAGTGGGTTCATCCCTTTCTACCCAACTTCATATGGTAGTTCTTCAACAACAAACCTCTTTTTCTTTACCCAATGAAGAGAAGAAGCATAATACAACTTAATTAAGCCACTTCTGCACCTTTGTGGAATTATGAAGTTCCTCTGGCATCAGATGAAAATGAGATTGAGTCTGAGAGCACTCCTCCAATTAAACCCTCACAAAAACTAAAAATAGACCCACAGATCCTTTTTGCATTAGAGAGGGACAGCTTTAAGCACACCGATCCATAAGTGGTGGCTGTTGTCACAGTTTTCAATACAATGTTTCCAAGATTTAGAGTATATATATATTGTGGTACAACCTTGGGTAGTGAATCTGTGTCCCTCCCCTGACATGCTGGGCTGGACTTCTGATTGCCAATTGTCCTCAGCTTAGTAATTGGTCCAGCTGGAGGCAAGGGGCAAGGGTTAATAAGCTACAGAATAAAAGGCTGCTGGATCCTTTAGTCCAGGCCTGTACCCGAGGGGAAAGCTCAGAGGGTGAGTTTGGAACTGCTGTTAGAAAGAGCTAGTAAGTTGTTTTTGGATTAGGACTTTATATTTTGTAGGAGAAACCTGTTTTGTCTTTTGACCTTCATTGCACAGTTCTGACCCTGGCTTTGTCTTTTCTGATTTCAGCCCGATTATTGAAGAAACACTGTCTCTGTTTGAGTTTTGCGATGTGAGTAAAGACAAGCCCTACTCCCAGTGGTTACAATAGATTTGTATATGTTTGCTGTTCCTATAAAATAAGTGACATCCTTTTTCTGGCCCTATTTCAGACCTCTTTAACACCCACTCTTATATCAACATTTAGATACTGCATTCTTCCTCCACTGAATAAAAACCAAGATAATGGTCTTATTCCAAAGCAGCTTTGTGCAATTGTGCAGCAGATCTATTGTCTGTATTTCAAAATAAATATATAAAATGTATAAACCAAAAAGCTGCAAATCTCAGTAAATGTGTATAGTGTGACTGGCGACACAATAGGTTATTGTTATCCAGTGCATTGTGGAGAAATTTCCCAGTGGGCTTCCTGAAGTGTAAAAAGGAATAACCGGTTACAGGGGTGAAATGCCTTTAAAGGGTACTTGACGATGTTAATGTTTTAAACATTAACATTGTTGGTTTGTTTTGTGTTTATCCAGCACACTAAAAGAAGAAACCTCATACAGCAGGAAGAGAGTTATGATGAGTAAATGCATCAATGGACAACTGGATGTTAATGTGAAAGTGTGCGGAGAGCAGAGCATGGTGACAGAAAACCAAGTCTTCCTGTACTTTGTCCATTATCAGCGGCACCAAAGTGGAGGGTCCTAAAGCACAATAAGTGACCTGTTTTGTGACCTGATGCACGTTCCATGAAATCAGGGGGCAGAACTTAAACAACTAAGGGAAAAGTCAAAGCAATTCTTCCCTGCTGTTCAAACAATAATGAAGATGGGGTGAATTCCAGAGGAGAAAAAGAATACTTTTAATTTAGGTGTATATCCCACAGTGTGGAATAATGAGAGCCGCTACCTGAGAAACTGGAGGTTGACTCTTCAGTTTGTATCTCCTAGCAGCTGTCACCACAGTGACTAACCCATCAGTAGCAATGACAAGAAGGTAAGCGTGGGTCACCGTTGCCTTGGACACATTAAACATCTGTCACTGATGAAATGAGAGCATAGAAATCTAATGAAAAATAGCAACTGTAACAAGACTGTATCTGTATCTACCTGAGATTAATATAATATAGCAAAACTTTGAGTATTCTAAAATATTGTACAGAACCGTTAAATCATGACTCTAATAACATGAATATGTAATAACAATGATTATTCTTCATTTGTTAAAAATTTAAGACTTTTTTTTGGGGGGGGGCCTAGAAGTACAGTTTAAACAACCATCTGTTTTCAACTCTATCACTTCCAATGGCTGTAGATTTCCTCAGTTTTGGAGTGACATAGTTGAACATTTGACATTTTTTTTTTTTAGAACGACCAAAGGTTGCCATAGACAAGACACTACAGGAGCCTGACAAACATTAATCCCGCAGCATTCACAAGACCTTATTTTTCAGGATGACCTTTCATAGACCTTTTTTTCTTCGTCTTTCTGAACTCTGGCTGCGAGTGACAGGAGCCTGGGGCAGAGATTTTGGCAGATGGAGGGGGGTTTCAGGGAGGCCGATGTTGCCGATGGTAGCAGACGCTCGCTACAACACATTTCGTATAAACTGAAGCTGCTCGCTTTTATGTGCGCAATAAAAGGCAGAGCTCTGTTCATCTAAGGACGAGGAAAGTTCAAAGCCATTTTGTCTATCAGCGTGGCAGCTCGACTTCCTACCTTGAAGAGACGCTGCCTATGGAGAGTGTATCGTTGAAATTCCTAAACCGTCCTCCCACAGTTTCTTGTTGGTTCTTCAAAACAAATCATAAAGATTGATTCATGCTCAGTGATTATTTAGTTAAATTTATTTTTCTCTCCTTAACTGGCTCCCTCGGCAGAAAGCACTGCATTTATAATTCCAGTTTTAAAGTCATTGAGTTCTTTGGAGGACTGTGCTAATTCTCTACATTTGGGCCCACACACTGAACTTCAACAGACGGAAATGAATTTGCTATAAAAAGCAAAAATCTGTTGAAAAATTTATCAAAGTTAAAGACTGTAAAAGACAAACAAGGATGGAGTTCTGCTAATGGAAGACTTCCGTCTGGACTGTTGGCCGAGGTTAACAGAGTGCACATCCCACACACAACGCACAGCGTGGGAGAAATGGAGATGGAAGGACAGCTCCTCTCCAGTATACCGTTGGTTACTGAATTGGCAAGAATGTCCCTCATACAACTGTCACCAATTATCACTCCAGAGAACAAAAATAATTTTAATAATTAAAAAAAGAACTAACAATCTTGTGAAGAAGGAAAAAATAAGTCTTAACATCGAAAATAATTAACATCACAGATAATTAATTCTGATACTCGAATTTTCTTATAATTTTACGTTTATCAGAATTTCCAGCAAACAATCTAATTCAACGAATGAATGTTGTATGGTAACGATTTCCATAATGCATTTCAGCGTAAAATAAAACTTCCCCAAGTGTGGTATTTCTCAATATGACAAACTCTCTGCAAGTTTCACATAGCCGAGAGTGAAACTGGTCACAAAGCAAGAATTCAATGAATGTCAGTGTATAAATACGATGTATTGGTGCGCTCTAAAAGGCTTTACACTATATCTTTGTGGCCTGTTTTTGTTCCACTGTGCCTCCTGATTGTTTAATTGGAGTCATTATTTGTATTAACAATAATCTCACCAGGTGTTTCCAGATGAAAATCTAATTGAGAGGAAGCTCGAAAATCTACAGACTGTACTTATTTTTCCACTTCAGTCACCCCCCCCCCCCCCCGAATTATGGACTTACCACATGGCAGCATGACGGATAACTGCCCTCTGAATATATCCGAAGAAGTGCTGATCCCACCGTGATACAGCAGTTTTGCAAGCCAATTGGCTGCTCTTCAAACAACCTGTTCTGGGGAGCCGGCTGCCGTCCTTAGCCGTCCTTATATAAAGAACAAAAGCAAAGAAGGTAAGCTGTCATCTTCAGGTAAGTAGTATTATGTAAAACAAAAAAGAGCTTTTTTTAGCTTGGTTCCTAAAATTCACACATTGTCAGATAAGTTTTTATTGCTTTGAATCTGGAGCTCAGGATATTGCCTTTTGTTGCTGAACTTCACTTAAGACCGCTGGAGGAAAGTGACCTATAGTCTCTCACCTATGGTTGTAACCGCTTTACTTCAGTGGACCAGAAATCCAACAGTCAGCAGGCAGGACAGAAATGCTGCGGCGCCAAGCAGAGGATCAGTGGAGGAGTGGTAGCCATTTCTCCGCAGCGGTTGGGTCCCGATAACATACGGCCACTTTGGAAAGTAACCATTCTTTAAGAGCCGCAACAAGACACTGAGGTTCTCCCACCTTCTGATGGTCCACGAGGATGCTAGCAGATAACTAGTGAAAAGCAAAGAATCTTTTGTTTCACTCGCTCCATAACCAGCCTGCATTTTTAGTTTTCATTTGAATACCTTTTATCCATTGAGTCCAGTGAAAATGTTTAACAGCTTTAACAGAATAGTTTGTTGGTTGTTGGTTTGCTGAAACTATGCTATGCTCTACCAGTACAAGCCTAAAACGCTGATGATTATTAAACGTTTTCTCGATTACAATATCAATAGCTACAGATGTTTGAACGTCCAGTTTGAACACAAAGAGGACCCTATAGACAGTATTTAGACTACACACATTATTTAGCAGAACACATTTAAAATGCAGTAGCCTCATCACCCACAGGAGGTGTTAAGGGCCAGATGTGTCGAGAGTGTAGCGGCAACATTTTAAGGCTTAAAATTAAAACATTGCTGCCTAAAAATCCCAACAGTGCTGTTTTAGCTTCGAGCAAGTTATATAACCCGAAATGCATCTGTAAATGTATGAATCGAAAATTGTAAGCCGCGTAAAAGGCTGCAGAAGCAGCTAAATAAATAAATAATCATGTTTACCATGAAAAGCCCTATCCTGCCTTTAAAGCAAAGGTCAGCTTCTTTGTATGCATCACCAGGGGTGTGAATTTTTCTCTCTGTCATGAACAAAAAGATGAAAACAGCTTTGTCATACTCTATAGGACTGTGGTGAATGTTGTCCATTGTAAACAGGAGTGCCGATACTCTGGAGTAACACTACATATATTTAATCTGATTGACCCTGCTGGGCATTCTCATTATTTAGTCTCATTATTTCATCCTAGGAAAGTCTCTGTAATGTTATAATCACCCTTGTTCATTATCATTAGTGACAAATACAACTTGATCAGATAGTTAGGTGGCCAGAGAGCTAATCATGATTCACAGCTGAATAATAGCTATGCATTATTTTATAAATTAAATGAGGTATATTTATTTCTGGTAAACTCTGGTTAGCCTAGTCTTCAGATATTTATAGGAATATAAGTACAAATACCTCACATGTACTTTCAAAAAACAATTAAACTCAGGCGAGGGACTAGGGTAATTTGATTGTTCTTGTTTGGGATTTCTGTTTTGAGCATAGGTCATGGATTTGATGCAAAACAAACACAAAATATTTAGCGGATTTAAAGTTTGAACATGTGTCACTTTTTTGAAGTCCAGATGACATTGCTGGTATGCATACTGAGCTTGTAACTTAAAAATAGACTGGAGGATGCATACCTTGACACATATAATGGTCTCCTAATAAAGACAAAATGCTTCATGCCTGTATTCCAGTAGCTTTATGAGCTTTTCAGATAAATCACTTCCACCATCACTGCTAGTAACAATGTGTTCAAATTATAGATGAGTTGTAAATCAATGACAAATACCAGAAGAAAAAAAAATGATAAGAATGTCAAAACACAGTTGCAATTACGCAGCTCTGTCATGAGTCAAAACTGAGGTTTCCAGATTGTGACAATACCCAACTGATGGCAATATTTTTCTTAAACAAAAA
>JAOYSI010000223.1:0-18486 GCA_025775065.1 Hiodon alosoides | reverse complement strand
CCCCCCCCCCCCCCCCCCCCCCCCCCCCCCCCCCCCCCCCCCCCCCCCCCCCCCCCCCCCCCCCCCCCCCGCGTTGTTCTTCAAATTCTTACTGTAAACATGTATGTGCAGATGAACCAAAGCTGTTCACTTAACATATCACAAACAACCTGGCAGCCCCATGACCACCACCACCCCAACCCCCTCTCCTCCCCAAACGCTGATTTGCAAAACAAAAAGACTGCCGCTCTTAGCCATCTCCAAGTCAGTGGGGCAGTCAGGAATGCACACATTAACAACTGCCGAGACACATAAGGGGAAGCCGGATAAGGTATCTCTGCCCCACAATGCTTCCCTGCTGTCGGACAGCATTACGGACACGGAGACGTCTCGCTAAAAGCGCCGATCAATGCTCTCCCGGTTTAGGTGAATTAACATTACTGCTTGGGTTGCACACTCCTGATTGCGCTGTGCATGATAAAAAGGAGGGTTCTGCCAGTGCAGTAATTAAAACGGTTAATCTCTGCCAAAACTAAGGAACTCAAGTTGTTTAACGCCACACACACCACCGAAAATGAACTTGCAGAACCCAGATCCCCTTCCCAGGCTATTGTAGGGTGTGTCAGTGTGATCCTTCACAACTACTTCAGCAAACGTTTATCGAATGTTGAGCCATAGATGAAGAGCTCAGCCTAGCCTACTTGCCCTGACAGCAGGCTTGACACTAATTTAAAATAAATACATCTCTTTCAGTGACGGCTAAATAAATGGACTTTTAAAAAACAATTTTTTAAGTCCGTAATTGTTCACATCTGAGTGTCTTCAGGCCTAGCCTGCCACGGTGTGTGTCCCCAGGATGCATTCCACACCCGATGTCTTGAAAAAGGCACTGAAAATATCCATAACGTTCCCAATTGTGATCATTAGGGATTAAACCTGGGATCTGGATGTGTTAAACTGAAAAGCAAAATCGCAATTTATGAGTGATAGTGCCGTAACTTGACTGATTTGATCAACAATGTCCATCTTCACCTTCTACACTGGAATAAAATAGCACTTTGAAATACCTTCCTTTCTCTTCCACTGCAGCAAAGGGGTTTATTGCTTGTAAATCATTACTATGAGACTTTACACACTGAAAGCATCATTGCTTTGATGAGAATGGTCAGTGAAGTGGGGGCCGACACATGAGGGGAGTAAAAGAATCAATTTAGCCATCGATTCCCATGCTCCCAAAATCTAAAAATCTAAAATGGTCCCGATTCCCATGGTCCCAAAATCAAAAAATCTAAAATGGTCCCGATTCCCATGGTCCCAAAATCTAAAAATCTAAAATGGTCCCGAATTCCTTGGTCCCAAAATCTAAAAATCTAAAATGGTCCCAATTCCCATGGTCCCAAAATCTAAAAATCTAAAATGGTCCCGATTCCCATGGTCCCAAAATCTAAAAATCTAAAATGGTCCCAATTCCCATGGTCCCAAAATCTAAAATGGTCCCGATTCCCATGTTTTTTTTTGGTTTGTTTTTTTAAGGATCATAAGAGCTTTAAAAACAGTGGCGACCTTCAGGGACCACACTTCCCTTGCATTTATTTTGGGAACTCTGAATATACTACACCAACGTTTCTCAAAGTGGGGTCCACAACCCACAGCCACAAAATCCTTTCCTATAACTTATAAAACTGCGCTGTATTATTTAAAAGTGCATATCTGCAGATGGGGACAATTTGCATAAACTATTGCGTATTAAGTTACTCCCACGTTAGCTTTGGGCCAATAGAAACTCTGATGTGATTGTGACACATCAAGTCAATCTGTCATGAATCAGTTCCTGGGAATCACTCATTTCACTCAGGGCCCAATTAACTGTTCCTGGTGCTGCTTAGATTGTCTTATTCGCTAGCTAGCTAGCTAGCTGGCGAGCGTGGATACATATTTGACGCGGTCCAGTGATGCTAAGCCCAAACTAGCTAAATTGAGAAAATATGACGATTGTGATGTCGAGTTTGGTTTTATTGAGAACAGCAATGGGAGACTCAAATGCGTCATGTGTCTTAAGGTGCTAGCTAACAAAGCCATGAAGCCAGCGAAGCTAAAGTGACATCTGATTACAAAGCACCCGGAAAAGCAGGGCAAAACAAAATCATTTATCGGTCGAAAGAGCGAGGAATACACCCGCCAGAAAACACGGATGGTGAACCTGACCACAACTTCAGAGAAAGCACAGAAGGCTTCTTATTTGCTGGCTCAACGGGTTGCTAAAAGTAAGAAGCCACACACAATTGGAGAAGAACCCATACTTCCAGCAGCGGTTGAAATGTGTGAAGTAATGCTTGGGACAGAGGCAGCTAATAAATTGAAAACAGTTCCTCTCTCAAATGGCACTGTGAGGAGGAGAACTGGAGAACTCTCGGTTTTTACATTCAGTCACAGCTACTGGATAGATTGCGTTCCTGTGAGCAATTTTCTATTCAGTTGGATGAATCAACAGACATGGTCAGTGTGGCTCAGTTGATTGTTTTGGTTCGCTATCCATGGGAAGGGAACATTTTTGAGGACTTTGTTCTGCAAGGAGGTGCCTGGGAGGACAATGGGTGAGGAAATATTCAGACTCCTGGATGCTTTCATGACTGAAGCGGGACTGAGCTGGGAAAAAAGTGTGGCCGTTTGTACGGATGGTGCGGCGGCGATGATGTGCAGAAAGAGCGGGGTTTAGGCCTGCTCGATATAGGAAAAATATATAATATAAGCGTTATATAATATAATATAATATAAATATAAAATATAATATTTAGTTTGTAGGGAACTACATCTTCATGGAAAATAAAAATTAAAAAATGAAACTGAAAATGACTTTTTACTTTTTGACTTATTTTGGGTAGTTTATTTTATTATAATAATTAATACACTGTTTAACTCACCATAATTTGTGCTGCCGGCAATCAAACAAATTGGTTGTGTTACAGCAACAATTGCAAGGCACTCTCAACAAAGTACATGTTTTAGGTCAACATCATCCTGTCTGTAGCCGAAATATTTCCATATAACTGACAATGCATTTCTTTTTGCAACCAAATTCTCCATTTCTGTCTTTTTTGCCTGTTCCTCATTCATCATTTTATCATGCGCAAGCAGAGCCTGCATGTCAAAAACGTGCAGTAAGGAACTCCGTGTTTTAAATAATAAAAATAATAATAATAATAATAATAATAATAATAATAATACACTCTGTGTATCCCATAAATTACGTCATATCAGACCGATATAATACCAGTTTTCCTTTTGAAAAAAATATATATTGTAGACTAGATCAGACGTTAGGCAATGTGACTATTGTGGATGCGTACATCACAATGTCGATGCTGAAACGATATATCGCGTAGCCCTAGTGGGGTTATTGCAGGGATAAAGGCCGTCAACCCAAAGGTTATGGCTACGCACTGTAGGCGATCGCATACAAAGGTATGGAACCAGACCTTCACTCTGTTTTGAACACAGTTGTGACAGCAGTTAATTTTGTGAAGTCAAGGGCACTGCAGTCACGTTCGTTTAGACAACTTCGTAGGGAGATGCGGGGTATTAACATGATTCAAATTAAAAAGTGTTTCTTTTTCTCATTATGAAACAGGTCTGAGTTATTTAGGCGGAAAGGTTTTTGAATACATATAGTTCTAATGGCATCTAAGAGTACAAATGTGGTAGTAAGCATATGCTTAATTGGCGTTATAATTATGAGGGGGTCCTTCGAAAATTCTCTCCCCTGTAAGGGGTCCCTGGCCCAAAAAAGTTAGAGAACTCCTGTCTGGACTGCTGCCGATACAGAACTGATACCCCAAACGTGGACTTCAAAATAATCCCCATTTTGCATACGCTTACAAGACCCTTCTTTACTCCCTATGGAGGTTTGAGCAGCTCTAAGAAAAATAGGCTAGCACAAAAAATAATTGATTATTTATTAAGACAGAATTACACAACCAGAGGTTTTACACACATAATCAGACACTGAAAGCTCCAAAATCTCTCTTGGTGCTCGCAGGTTCGAGTTTATAAAACAGCGCAACACAGAAGTGTGTAAAAAAGTATTTATTGAACCTGCCACCTGGCAAACAATCAGATTGCAGGTGGGGAGTACACAGACAGCGCATATAGTAGTATCAGGGAAAATTGTGAATTAAACTAAATGGGAGCAGTGTTTAATTCTGCTTAGTTGTGAAATGAACCAAAGAGACCAAACTTCCGACATTACGCTCCCTATCGTCAAACTTTTTTATAGTATTACTGTATTTTACTATTACTGTATATTACGGTATTACCTATTCAATCAGCCACTAACTGAACATACCATTCTTTTAGTCAGACCAATAAGCAGCAATGAGAAAATAATTGAATTTGTCACGGATAAATGTACATGAATTTGCCACTAATAACCCCCCACCACCACAAACGAGGAGTAACAAACAAACACAGTCAATACTCGTCACACAGTCACATGGCCCCAACAATATCTCGATCGCTTCCTCTTTGATTCCCAGTAGGCCATGCTCTATTTGCACTGCTGATCTATGTACCGCTTTGATCAACATGCCAGCCAGATATTGGCTAAGAAAGCCTTTACTAGTGAGAATCAGTGCGAGTGCCACAGATAGAGATTTCCTAAAAAATGATTAATTATACAGTTTTTGTGCCTTTGAGCAAGACACTTTACCCCAAGTTGCTCCAGTGGCACAGCAACATGGAAGCCCGTGTTCCCTACCCCCCCGAAAATGCCCGTACCTGGTTAAAGAAATATATTATTATATACGAGTACATATTATTTCTAAAACTAGAGGATTTCACATCAACTATTCTCCACTGTCACACACACACACACACACACACACAGGATTGGTATGCAAAGGCCTCGGTCCCCTCACACCTATATTATAACCCAAAAAAGATTTTTGAAATTAAACTGCTGATGGAGACAGTTCTTTTCTATGGCTCTCAGTTCCAGAAAATTCCACCCATAGTGAGTGTGGATACCAATGCCTGAAGAGCGCTGCACGGCTAAATAAAACCTCTGGACAAAAATCACTAACAGTACACAAGCGAGCAGAAAAGGGACAAAGACCAGCTGCGACCACTACTAGATAGAAGTTGGACAGACGCTTTCTTGCCGACTCATCTCTGCAATTTCCTGAAGAGATCATTGGGAACTTGGTATTCCCATTTCTTAAATAAACACAATAAAATAAATTCACATGCACTGACAATAAGACGAAAGGGGGTTATTTAGCTAATGAGCACATCAGCTGCAGACTGTAATGTCCCACGACCCTTTTCACTGGGAATTCTAACCGAACCAAATGTAGCGTGAAACGCTCCATCATCCTCAGTCATTTCCTATTCGCGTCACACCTCCAAGTCTGAGCGTTTCCTTAAAACCTGTCAACTTTAAATATATGGGGTATAAGTGCGCCGCAGAATGAAAAGCAATCTGTTAGTGGCACAAAGAACAACAGTGGGAAAATCAAAGCCAAAGATCACAATCGTGTGAGCATAGCCGGAACAGGAAGCAGTCTTTTTTAATGATAGTTTCGCCAGCCTGGCGTGAGCGGGTACCAAGTACTCGTCAATGGGGGGGAAACAGGTCTAACAGAAATCAACAGCAGGAATAGCAGGTAATAGAGAAGATGGTTCCTGCTTTTCCAGCCCTGGTTAGTTCTATAAAAGGAAGGTTTCTTTTTAAGAAAACTGCCAAAAAATATCCTACTAAACCATAAAGACCATGCAGTACGTTTTCAGGTTGAATGGGCGAATTTAAATGAGAGGATCATTGAGGAGATAGAGAGGTACGTTTGAATTTCTATGGGCTCCTATGTACATTTCCACCACTCAAACTCAATTTTTGGCATAGCCTGTACCAAATTAAAAGAATACCCTTTTACCCTCAGGCCGAGCGCTTTGCCCAAGTCGCTGAAGTACGGAAGCATGGGAGTGAAAACGCCAACGTGAAAAGGCTGAAATTCGCGCCGTTACCAAAGCCAAGCACATTAATAATACGACAGTGACATAAATCAGGTAGCTTCAACAATAACCAAACGTTGAGCAAATGTTAATGTAAAACCAATTAATAACAATTCTTTAAAATATAAAAGCAGGTTTGTATAACCGCTTACAGGAAATCCTCATGATCAGTGTGAAATGGCATCCGTAACAATGTTATCACCCCCACATTTTGTGTGGCCTTCTTGCCAGGGCAGAACACTTTCACAGAAAAACCCAAAAAGAGGTGGTCACCTTTAAATGGAACAAATTTAAATGTTTTTTTTTTTTTTTCTGCAAGTTTTATATCAAATAGAATATAATAACCTAACTTTCAGAGAAGCATCACTTTTGAATAATCTAATACATATTCAATTCCACAAGAACGAAATTTTAGTTTTAGTTTCAGCCTCAATATCCGTAAATTGGACATTGCTTCCCAATCCACTTAAATGCTCCCTTGGCAGGTTAATTTATAAAGGGGGGGCGTAATATGAAGAAGAAAATTAGCACAGACAGCAACAAAACCCCTCTGACAGCGACAGATCAGGTTTCAGATTATGGAATCAAACTTACTTCAGGAACGTAGGTCAGTATAAGTCATTACTCACAGCGAAGGATTACAAAGCTTGCCGTCCAGGCTCAGATTAGGAGACCACTAATGTCAGAGACCATATTATTGTGAGTACAGTATGTGTAAGGACAATCGCCACCGACTGGCAGCAGGAGACTCAGTTCGGCCGATCGCAGGTGTTTCGGCAGGCATGGGAAGAAGATTCACTCCTCCACCACCAAATGACTGCAACGCCTCTCTAAATGACCACGGGTCCTGGAGGCCTCTACGGCGTACAGATCTTTCCCACACAGGTCTGTGGCGGCATCGTCTCTCGTGACAATGACCAGCAGCCCGGCCCATGGAAGGCGGGAGGGGAGCCCTGAGAACAATATCATATTCATGGTTACAGAAGCCACCCCCAGCTTCCTCCCTTGAGACTTTGAGCACGGCACTGTCATGAATGGAGCATTATTCCCACAGTTCTGGCTCCCCCCAGCCACCCCAGCCACACAGTTTTAATTGACTGCTCTTGCAATGTCCAATAAACTTTGCAATCTTCTATGAATGCTGACCGCACAATCATTTCCCCCGCAGCAAGTTGGACATTGTTTGTGTCCCCAGAAGCATAAACTCTACTCTTTAAAGTGATAGGAAATTCAGTTAGGTTTCCATGGAGAACGTCTCTACGGGGGTTGGCTTAAATGTAGTTTGTATGGGTAGGTGAATTTCTCACCTTGATCTCCAGCACTAAAGCTATTAAAACACAGCTCCTAGCTGCCACTAATGAATAAGTTGCACATATTTGCATCAAAAACCCAAAAGAGCAGCAGGTCTTTAATCGCGGCGGGAATCAACAATGTCTCCCTCGTAAAGTCCCCAAAATCTCCGACGTTACAGATTCGGCCCACACAACAAGCTGCCTTTGTCTCGTTCGCTTTTAACAATACACTTCGGCAAACCTCAGCTTTGCACTCTGACCTCATGAGTGCCCATGCTGAATTTTCATTGTGCCGAGCGCATCGGCAGGTTCTTACTTCATACGTAAAGAGCTGTAGGACAAAGTAGCACAGTGCTGGCCCTCACTAGAAGTTTAAGTAGAAGCAATCCAGAGATCCGCCAGTCTGAGGCTCCGTCGCCAGAGCTGGGACCCAAAGACACTCCAAATAACCGTCCTCTAATCATGCAGGGGTTTCTGACCTTTTTTTTTTAGAACAAACTCCATGAAAATTGTTTTATATTTAATCTCTTTAACAAAGAAGAGGAGAAAATCACCTCTATCGTCATCCCCTATGAAAAATATGCCAACCACATAAAACTGGATACGGCCCAGGCTTGTCTTCACCCCGCCAGTGTCCTCAGTTGTCCCTGTAAGATGCTAGCAACCTGCTGTAACAATTTGCTATGCAGTTTTTATCCCCTGCCCATTACGCCCTGCAAAACCGTCTTTAGAGTCTGAAGTAAGACGCACGTGTAACAAAACAAACTCTGCACAGCATCTCAACCTGAAGTGACAGAGCATGACACGATGCACCTCCAGTCGTCTTCTCTATTTGCAAATAAGTATAAGGCTGCTGCTGAGGCCCAAGTGCCGGCTAATCGCGCAAAAATGATGGAGCCTCTGAAAAGGATCCGGGTGAATTTAAACGGCTCTGTATAGATTTTTACTGAGAGACAGCAATTTCTTTAAGGTAGTCTCGGCCTGGACAAAAGGGCACATTAATTCCGAAACTCATCTAAACTCATTGAAAAGTTCATAAATCATAGGGAGTCCTTTGGCTTTTATATTCAACTAAAGAATGGAGTCCAATATCAGTGTGAAAGCACCATTTAATTTGCGTTGAAACGGCACCATGCATCTTATAACAGAGTGGGAGCCATTTAATTGACCTTATAAAACAAATAAAGCGTCTGATCATTTAGAATCGATCTCGGCCATCCTGAGGTGTCACGTGACATTTCAGCCCCCCCCCCCATCCTTCACTGTAACGTGGCAAGGACTACAGATATGTTCCCCTTTAGCTCCACTATTAATTTAATAACCAAAACATTTTTTGTTGGCAATGCACAGGTTTTTTTTATAATCACTTATAAAAAATAATAAATAAAACGGTGCATTTACCGATTAGGGCATAAGGGGTTAGTCGTCCTTGTTTTGCACTCCCACCTCAGCAAAGGGAAAGTGAGAGACGGAGGGGGCTGTTTTTGTTCTATCCCAAAGCGGAGGATTGTGGCCCACCCCTCTGAAGCGGCTCCCAAAAACCGGCTTTACCACTGTAATGCTGTCTAAAGCTCCAATTACAATTTTGGGCTGGATTAGCAGAAGGCATAATTATACTACCTTTATTATGTTAATCAACAGGCTGATTTCTAGGAATTAATTATCCTTGTCCCAAGTTTGATTACTAAATCAGTGTACTAAAACAATGTTTTTTGCTCCTGAATATTTTGCTTTGCATAAAAATAAAATAAAACATGCTAGATATGGTCAAGGGAAATGACAAATATAAATTACGATCTAAATCTCTCATTTTTGTCCAATTCCGTACTGATATAGAATATATCATACAAGACACAGGGTAACAACTGTTCTTGTTTTTTTCCACCTATGCTTTGGCTTATGTACAATTTTGGCCGTCTCTGCAGACGTTGCAATCGCCTTTGAAGACACATTAAGCAAACTGACGGGTTTTCTTCAGATTAAAGCACATTGCCGGAAATGCTGACTTAACCCCCCGGTTGGATTAATGAACAATCGACACAAAACCAAGCAAACGAAATGCGCTGAAAAGAAGGGCACGCAACATGCCACTGAACCGTCTGGGATGAATTGACGGAAATAAAAGGCTATTTAAAAAAAAAAAAGGGAACCCTCAAAGAGTCAATGGATTAAAAGCGATTGGCCAAGGCCCAACTCCTGAAGCTGAATGAGTGGTCTCTTAAGCTAATCAAAGTTAATCAACCCTAGCCCCTTGACTCGTGCGAGAGTCTGACCTCGCAAAGAAAACGCTCTGCGGTTCTGCAACCTCGTTATCGCAAGAGCCGAGCTTGAAAAGGAACACGGGCTTGTCACGATATCAACCGCATATAAAAAAAATTCTTCTGTTGGACATTGAGAGGGCGTACCCGAGCCCCGCAATCAAAGCACCAAAGAGGAAGGTCATTATTCAATACTTAAACATTAATGGGTGTTTGACAGCCTTAATAGGTGAGAAAATACCAGCTATGAAAAGATTATCAGCTTGGAAATATGTTCTAACCTTAAGTACAAGTAACAGATAATATCGTCCCTTTAAATTCATTTCACAGTACGTTCTAAGCTATTGTTGTATGTAATTAATAGCATGCCAGCTATACTATTCTACAAATCCCCACCTGACAGAATACTAATTTCCAGAGCCGTGATTTTAAACACTTCCTTCCTTCCCATGGCAGATAATGGAAGCGGAGGCACTGCAATTAAATACTGCTCAACCTTTGCGAGATTACCCTAAAGAACCAGCATACAAGAAGAGTGGAGCTACTGTGAAAAGCCAGAGAGATTAAAGTATGACATGAATACTAAGATACAGCAAAGACAGCTGCAACAACAAATGGGGGGGTGGGGGTGGAGTGAGAAGTGGGACCACTCATTGCTACTGCATATTGCTTTGTTAGCACGGGTTCACAGTTTTGGTGAGGGTCACCTAGTCCTCCAGCGTTACCTGCCACAGCCTGCCAGCTTGCACTGTTGAGGTGGAAAGCTATGGGACACTGGGGTGGGGCAACTCATGGCATGGAACAAAATTCGGCACCCACTGATTCAGTTCCGCCCCTTCCCCCCCCCCGAGTGCATTGAGGATCTAAGAAAAGCAGAATCGCCACATACTTGAGTGAAATTTAGAAGGTAGAAGTAAAATACTGTGTATCTGTGTATCTATAAGTTTGTAAAAGATTTTAAACAGATACCACCACGCATCTAAGGAACCGTTTTTATTTTAAGCAGATTCCTTGCATTTGTCAAGGCCACAGCTGATATATGTTGAAAAACACACAAGCTCTCTAACCGGAAAATCAAGACAGTACAAATCATATCAGGATTCCATCTTTCATGAGGCCTTTCTTTAACGAACCACAAGGGGAGGATGAAAGGAGACTATCCACGGCCAGAGTGTTGATCCCACATGTCTGCAGTAAAGCGAAGACTTACGGGGAGATGTGTGGCTAACTGTAGCCATAGAGACCTGGTACATATATTGCCTTATTCCTGGGCCGACAGTCATCGCTGTAACAGGCAAAAGCGGCCAATAGCGCTGAGATCCGCAGAGCAGCCCAGCACTATCAGCTAAGCTGCCCCCAATTCATCCTTGCGGGTCAGGAAATGATACACCATTGCAATTAGTATGCCAATTAGCACCTGCTTCAACTCTTTTGGGATAACACGCGCTTATGACATGTACCACACAATGCTAATATGAGGACAATTATGGTCCCTTATTTGGTACAGGACGTGAGGGTAAGCGGTCTCAGTCCTGAAGGATCTTGATTTGTCCTGGAAGAACTGAGGGAAACATATACCAGAAAAAAAGAAAGAGAAACAAAAACCTTCACCACCACGGCATGAGAGAAATGAGCCGAGGATTGTTATACTCCAAAGTATGCCATCAGCATAAATCCCTATTCAAAAATAAATAAATATGAAAACGAAATACAGTATATTAAACTATATTACATAAATTTCATGAGAACTTAACATAAAAGTAACTTTGCCTATTTTACTGTTTCTTATTTAAGTCATAACCCACTTTCTCATGCATAGCCTATTTGGGCAGATAATTTTCCATCTTTGGGGCAAGTCAACTAATCTACATTTTTAATGCAAAGATACTCCAAACTACTAAATAAACCAGGAGCTTCCATATATATGAAAGACTTTTCTCCACCTATATTCAAATTTTCATTTTTATTAAATGACCCTTAACCAAGTGTGCAGGGCTCAGATTGAGAGAGACTTATTCATTCATTCACTGAACCGATAATCAAATAATAACATTGAAGAAAAGAAGAATGCAGACTGATTCGTAAACCTAAAGAAATTATTATTCATGTGTTGGGCCTATTTAGATACAGACCCTAATCTGCCGAATTGAATCACGCATCAACAAAATACTATGTTTAAGTAAAAACATCAGGAATCAGTAGCCCATCCACTCCAGTTTTGCAAAAACCTTAAACCTTAAAAAGATTATTCCCTATTGAAACAGAAATATTCACAAACATTAATATATTCATTTCTGACGGGTGCATTGCAAAGGTGAATGAAGGGATCATTCAGATGATGTGAAATAATTCCCCCGGTAATCATCTCGAAGAGCCACTGTGAAAGGTTTTTGGTACGGGTGGGACTGAGGGAATAAGTTTACAGCACGAGGGGGGCTGAGGGGGCAGGAGGACAAATTCCCTGTCCTTTCTGGTAACAAAAGGGGGAAACTCAAATCCAGCTCTATTGAAAGCACGGCGGCTTGGGGATACTACCCACCAGCGCTTCTTACAAATTTTATAATTTGGCTTAAATGTTTTCACTGCAATACGATGGTGTGAACATTCCTTACAACTAGAGGGTCAGCGCCTCAGCCATTAAAATCCTTAGTCGTTTCCTTTCCTGTTGCTGTGACCTCAAACTCTTTGGGAGCATGAGATAAGGCCGTGTCTTCCCCACTGGATCAACGACCAGTCAATCTTGTTTGCAAAGCGAAGGCGTCAGTTCAGTTCATAAAGCCGTTCAAACTTTTTAGCTTTTAGAATATTGCTGCATCACTGACTCTGACCCAGAAAAATACAGACTGCATATAAAACATCGATTTCACATGCCTTCCGACTCCCAAGTGGCTATCAGTCGGAGATGGGCGGGTCGAATCCAGCTCATGCCAATTGTGAGAGCGCAGCGTCTGCTCACAATTGGTAGAGAGCTGCCTGGACAGGAGTGGGTTAAATCAGCAGGGCTTCTTGACTTGTCGCTAACGAGCGTCTCCCATTGGCTTTCCGGTGCACCTGCAGACTGGCAGTGCCTCCTCCAATCGGCGCTAAACCTCTCATCTGATCTGTGCAACAGAGTCAACTAGGATTGGAGGAACCTTTCCGAAGTATGGTGGTGGTGGGAGTCCTGCCAACAAGCTGAGATGCATTAGCACAATTGGCTATTCCAAATTTAGGGAGGAAAAAAAAAAGAACATTTTTTTAATAAAATCAATTTCACATAAACGCACCTTTTGCTCTCTTTAATGGGTAGTTGACACAACAGTTCTCTTATTTTAGGTTCCAGAGTGCAGCACAGGAGGGGCCATTTTGAGAAATCCAATGCATGCTAGAGGGTGTAGTTCATCAATGTCCTGTGTTCACTACAAATTGCACCATGATGACTACAACTCATTTGCCATTCTGTAGAACAGGCTCATCTGGGGCAAAGACGTGATTTCTGTTAAGTTCACGGAGATAAACAAAAAATGTTTTAGAACCTCTGAAGAGAGCTCCTCTGCATAACCTTGTGTAAGAACAGACTATAGGAAAATTAAATTGTATTACATACTAAAACAAAAAACTACAGCTATATTGTACTAACTATATTGTCAACGCCCTTTCAAAATGCAGTACTACATTTTAAAGAGCTCAAGCAAACAGTTTTACTGGGCAGGGTTCCACGAGAGGGACCCCAGAACAGCCAAACCCTGTCAGCCTGCTCCCTGTCTCACTGTCTGCGTTTCAAAGCTGCCTGCAGCCAGATAAGCCCAAGGCCTGGCCCGACAGCATCCTTTGCCAAAAAGGGGATAACACAACTGTCACGTTTTTGGTTTTTTTCTTCAGAAAAATCAGGGACCCATTTTTTTTTATTTTTTTTTATAAATAAAGTCTTCTGATTGGCTAGATTGTGCCAGACACAAAGGTTTTTTTTTTTCTTCTGGAAAAACGTAAACCCAATTCTGTGGCTAATCTCCCCATTGGCGAACCTGGAAGTGTTAATTCATTTGTGCAATTTCCACATTGTGCCTATTGCTATTGTGTTTAAAAGTTGCGAGCCTTTGGCATCATAATCAGTGAATAATGAGTTGCCTTATTTGATCATGCCTCTTTGGATTGCTGAGGGGAAGGGCATTCTGTCTACACACCAGGATGGAGCTAGACAGTGGTAAAGATCAAGGCCCCGATAATGAATGTGCATGTTCCTCTATGGCAATGGCCAACCAGTCAGGTCCATCCAATATGTCTGACGACTGAAAGGATTTTGAGCGTTCCAAGAATGCATTCTTCCTGTGGGATGTGTCCAGTGGGATACTTGAGTAAAACTTACTCAAGTAAAGTTCATCTAGCAACGCAGTTGCACCATTCATTCGGGTAACAAATGCATTTGAATTTCATTAGTTCATTAGGGTTTGCTTTATCGGCTACCCATTGCATTGGAGGTTGCTATAACAAAGTGAATGTGCCAATCAATATCAAGTACATAGCTTTAACTAGTGAAAAACTGGAATTTAACTGCAATCCGGCATCAACTTTTGTGCTTTCTCCTCAATGTGGAATTGCCAACTGCGCTAATGCATATCGGCTCGTCACCACAAGGGGGGGAGTGCGACTAGTCTCCTCCAATCCTAGCCTCTTTTACACTCTGCAGGCTACATACTCCACAAGAGATTCAGCGCCAATTTGGAGGAGAGACACGTCCTTCTCCGCAGCCCTGCCAGGCGGCAGGTGCCAGGGAACCCGTCGGGAGACGCCTGTCAGAAACGAGCCAAGAGAAGCCCTGTTGATTTTACCCACCTCAGCCCGGGTGGTGCTCTGCCAATTGTGCGCCGACACTCTGCTCTCCCAGTCAACTCACATAAGCTGGACTCAGACCTGCGAAATCCACCTCATCCGGCTCAGTCTACGCTTGGGCAAGCGCCTTCACAGACTCAACCACTTGGGAGCCTCTAGAGCACTTTTTTACTCACATTGACCAACCTCTCTTGTGACCCGAGGCTGTCTGTCCTTGTTATCTGCTGATCACCACTTGTTTATTAATGTGGCCTTCGCATGTCAGCCATATGTTCAAATTCAAATTCGCCCCACAAGCACAGCAGCTTCAGAGCAACAGCTGAGACACGGTTCTGTCCTCTGTTCGTCAAAAATCAAGCAATGTTATGGTTTATTTAGGCCATGTGGTTTTGACTCCACGGCGATAGAGTAGTGGTTGAATGACAAAATTATCCACAGACACAAGCAATATAATACGTTTTATATTTAACGGTTGGACTCCGGGTCGCCTGGCACTTTTATCAATCATGCCAAAGAATAGATTTGTAAATCTCCTCATAGATTAGATACCTGCCCTCATGCAGAGAATGTTGTTTTGTTTTTTATATAAATAAAAAAATTAAGATAACTTGTTTTAACATATTGTGCTTTTCCACTAATAAACAAATTTTCCTTGCTACTTTTCAATTACACCAATAATAAGAGGCCAGGGACCATCCATGGTTTTACACCAATTATGAACATTTTTAGTGAAAAGATCAGGTACATCAGGTAACCACCTGTCTCGCGCTTTTCATTTTGGTTTCCCTAAAGCCCCATCGGTACAGCGTCATCGTCACCACTAACCTCAAATCTCTCCCCCTCCACTCACAACCAGCCAGTGGCGGCAACTCTAAGGAGTCCATGAAACCAGCAAGGGGGAGAGGCCATTTTGGAAACAAAAGCATACGAAAGCATCAGGTTTCCACTGGCTACTTTAAAAGACACCATAATAGGCCAGAAAAGGGTATGGTCAGAAAAAGCTGGTAAAGCTGGTGAAGCTAGTTTCAGGGAGCTAGGTGTGGGTAGTAACTCGCTGAAAATGACATGATTGATACTTAGATATTTCACCAGATCGAATAACGACCTCGACAACACGTATCGAGGAGCAGCACGAGCAGATTGACAAGCAACAACTGTAAACCATAAGAATCGCATGACTCATCTCCTCAAAAGACAAATTATGAAAGTATAGATTTCCCCCCCTCAGATCAATGTTACAACTGTTAGAAATATTGACGCGACCAAAGAAATAAACCAGACATTTTTGTCTGCAATAAGCATTACCCTAAATGCGTTGTTGAAAAATATTGCATCTCAGAGTAGTTAATAATATGCCTTGGAATCTGAGAAATGGCAAGTCCAAATACCAGTGTGAGAAAGAGGGCCACAAGTCAAATTTGATCCTTAAAGAACCAACACACAAACACAGACTGCCTGAGGCAGGACAAGACAAACGTCTGAAAATTCTCCCAGCCAAAAACCCTCCCTTTCCTTAACATCCAGTGTTTCTATTGCGACGAATACAGTCTCTCCGGGGCAAAAAGGACCGGACCCCCAGTCCCCCCAATCAGAGCAGACTGCCCTCACAACCGGGTGTAAAGCAGTAATCACTCAGCAAAGCCATTATAAAAGATAGCACACACTGCAGAGTTCAGCCATCAACGTGAATGATCACACACAACAGAGAACCTCGCTGCAGTAAAATGAGTCGTGCGAGGGACGCAGGAGGAAATTTAGAGGTCATTTCCCTCTGGTGTCAGATACTCTATTTTTTCAAAGCATTCGTCATCATGCAAAGCAGAACAACAGTAAGCTACATATTTGCTACATATCATTTTCATTGTCTGGGGAGGGAGATACATTCATTTTGATGGTTCAAATAAAACTGTAGTCAATGGTAGTCAGTCAATTTTTGCAATCCATCGATCAAATGTATTCTTTTTGATTTATTATTATTTATATGGAAAAAAGGGTTCTCCATATTTTGCATATGAAAATATAACCCATTGCAAGCAAAACCACAGAGTGTAGTTAAGTATTAATGAACATGTCACACAACATGTCACTCTGGCCCACACTTGGTTCAACGAACAAAACAGTAAACTCACTGTCCATATATCAGTGTATTTGGTCAACATTTCAAATACTTACTTCACTAGCTGCATAAAAAGCAACGTGTTCCAAGAAAGCCTCCATCTTGCTAGATTTATGCAGAAAATATAATAAATAGGTTAATTATGAGCAAGCAGACAAATAAAAGTAAATCATTTCAAAATCAAAGAAAAATGTTTTAAATTACAGATTAAATCTATTTGTATCAATTTATCACACTGTAATGGTTGCTATGATATTCCCAGGGTGGGGATTCCCTTTAGGACCAAACAACCTAAATCTAGTGTGAAATGGCCAGTATTGTCCATGCCTGAGAAAACGCTGAGACCAATTACTAGCATAAACATCGCAACAAATTTAAGACATTTTAGAACAAATAAGAACCATCCTTAAAAATAAAATGGCCAATCATGAAATCAGGGTTAAAGAAGTTAATAGTCACTGTCCAATGCTTCCAGATCCAGGCCACTGTGCAGCCCCCACTGTGTAACGAGACGGGACGGTCGAAGGAGACAGGATCGAGGGGGACCTAGCCCATATGTGGTGACAAGATAGGCGGTGGTGCTATTATTCACCACCACAACCGGCTATTCCAAACTGTGGAGAAAACACGAGAGCATGATTCAGGTTCTGTCTGACCAATACGACTCAAATGTCTAAAATTATACATTTTTTAATTATATTTTTCAAATAAATATTTGCTGTAGTCCATCCAGAGAGACTCGCTTACTGTTTTGCCTTTCAAACATTTCTGCAGCTGGAGAATAAATAGGGAAGAAACTAATTCGGGCTTCTAGTGCAACAACAAAGTTAGTCAATGATGACAAATCGAGCATGTCCAAAAAAAACGGCAGAGTTGTGCATTTACAGTGGGAAGCCTGCTCTGGATCTGAGCAACCATCTGGAAGAGGTGAAGTTCGCAGCTACTCAGTAATCTTCGGGGGTTTAAATTTCCTTCAAATTAGATCTTTAAGATTATTCCTTCAAGAATAGAAAAGTCCCTACATTGAGTCTGTCTGAGAGAAACTGAAAAGTATGCAGTCATTTCCAATACATTTGCATTATTTTAATAAAACATATGTTCATTCAGCATGGGCTTCAATATAGTAAGCACAAAGCCCCCAGAGCTTCTGTGATTTCCTTTTTCACTTGACCCAGAATGGAGTGCAAATTTCCTATCTGGCCGCCTGTCTTGCTACTAGAGGGACAGCAACTCCCCCTGAAAGCAAATCCAGATGGCTACTGCGACCAAGCTGGTGTCTGAAGGGAAAAAAATGTCTGATCTCCGTACATTGACAGACCCGCTAAGAAGATATCTCTACTTATATCTCTACATAGACCAATCAAAACATAGGATGAACCCTTCAAACCAGTCGACTGGCCAAATAAAAAAAATCTGAAAATCTCCTGAAAGACTACTTATTTTGAGATGCTTACAGATTTTACAGCGATTTATCTGAGACGGCTGTAAGTAGATGGTTAACAGCCACGCAATTCTGGCTGTACAGACTTGCTTTGGACAGCAGAAATGTGATTAACACCGAGCTTGGTGTATTTGTGACCGTTCTTGAAATGCACAACCGATAACTGTGACTGTGACTGTGATGTCTTTCGTTGAGCTTTTTGACAGCAAATTGTACTTGCTTCACCTTGAGCAACGCAGCCAGAGAGACGCATGTGCCAGCCATTGTAAAAGCAAATGAGAACCGCTGGAATAATGAATACGTATGATCCCCCCCGCTGCTCCACGCCTTTGACTGTCACGGCGTTTCAACAGACAACTACTCCTCCACTCGACCCCACTCTGTACAGTGCATCTGTAGAGGATCGCGCTAGACACAGAAATGACGAAAGCGCTCGCCTGGGCCGCAAGAGTTCAAGGGTGCAGGCACCTGATTCTTCACATCCCATGGCAAAGTGGTGTAATTTATACATCTCACACACACACACACACACACACACACACACACACACACACACACACACACACACACACACACACACACACA
>JAOYSI010000222.1:0-18487 GCA_025775065.1 Hiodon alosoides | reverse complement strand
TAGAAACTTTAATATTCAGTGTAAGTGTTTACATAGCTCACAGAACTGTAAGGATTTCATCCGTTTAATTTACTGAACGCCGATCTTCTCTTGGGCAGTGTTGACCATCCGCTTTTAATAATGCTTTATTGAATTATAGCTAAGTGACCCACGTTTAGTGAATCGAATCCTGTTTCAAGAATGTCCTTAAAAGGTTTTTATTCTCATTTAATTTTACGACTACGTCTACTTTTTATAATGAAGATTTTCATATTCTCAAACTTGTTGCGTTATTAGATAGCCGCGACAATGTGATATATAGTAATTAAATTAAGTAGTCTACTTATACAGTACTTGTATACTATATAAATGACTGACTAAATAATAGGCCCATCTGACCACAAATGTATAATTAAATAAGTATTATTATAGTTTTTCTTAATAAAAAAAACTACAATCCAATATTAATAATAACAATAAAAAACACTACATGTTTTGTTAACAGCACTGAAGTTAATGCATTGAATCAAACAAACAAAAAACCTCTAAAGTCGAACGATTTTGCTTGAATATCAAGCAGACATTAGCAAAATCCCTATTAAGTTAAAATGCTTGTATAAGTTCTTGATATCTGACTGTTTCTGGGTGATGAGCTCATTCATTATTATTATCATTATTATTTTCGTAAAGTGCAATTACGTCTAAAGTGTATTTTCTGGTTCATCTACATGGTTTCCTTGAGTGGACGAACTCGTTCAAAACACCTGCTTCCCTACTATCCTTCGTTCACATGCTGTATCCTTGTCTTCATGGGAATGTCTGTATCAATACCTTAAAAATCTAGAAGATTGCATAGGCTACATTTTTTTTACTTGGTTGTAAATTTAATGGAAGGCTTATTAATATGGGAAACGCCACTTGAACGTGCCTTGACAGCAATCACTAAGTAACTGCTGTTTAAAGACATAATTACCGTTCTCCAGCAAGAATGGGTTGTTTCACTTCGGAAAGAGAATCTAATTCACGGTTGTTTTTGACGAAGACCTAGAAAATTGTGATTTCAAAATCACACAATATCAAGAAAATATTTAACTGACAGGATAAACGTCTTTGTTAATTTGTTCCAGATTTAGGGCTCGTACTTGAATCCAAATTAAAGTGAAATTCATCAAACATTTAATTAATTTTAAACATATTAAAATGCGAAATGCTTCCCATCATAGTTTATTGAATGTATCATCATTTTATTTGATGCCATTCGGTTCTTTTTAAATCTGATGCCTCTTTAAATTCAAAACTTGTATGAATGGTCGTCTCTCTCACTGAAGTGGAAAGTCGAGTGTTAATCTGTTTTTCCTAAAAAATAGTTTTTCCGAAAATAGTTTATCAAATATTCGAGTTTTCGTTTAATGCTCGATAACAACGTACTCAACTACAATTATTATAATGAAACACACCCGTGGCCGAATCTACTTTACAGCCCATAACATTCGACGACTATGCTACAAAGTCTTTTCAATTTCGTCGTTACTTCACTACCCCCCCTACCCACTATTAGCGCAATTCGTGTTCTGAAATTAAGTTTTTCAGAACTCCTGTTACGACTTAAAGTTTGCGGACGAATTACTTCCGAACTGTACCGCTTCAGTTAAATTACGGAACTGTTATTCAATATAGGACGAGCGATTCATAATGGACTTTTACCCAGTTGGCTAAAATACATGGAAGTTACCGTTCAACAGACCAATTGTAAGGCCACGCTAATAGGCTGAGATGGAAGGCAACAGCTAACTCGACTTTTTAAAACGATTTAAAATTAATATTTATATAAAATGTGTGCACGTTCCTACTTATAGTTCGGTTGTATTCACGATAATTATGTGAGCACATTAGACGCGTGAGTTGTCTAGTCTTCAAAACTGATTTGGTAAGTAAGTCATATCATGTTGAGATATGTCAAGATACAAAGATAAATGAAAATCCTTACCTCTAACAAAAAGGTCTTGTTCTATCTTACAGTTTAATCTTTGCGTTCGCTTAGGTGCCTAATAAACTGCTGGGACATGAACCAGTGTCCATTACCTTGTTGAAGTGATAGGCCCAACATCAAAACAAATACGGACAAAGAACATGTTAGTTAATTAATGAATAAACAATTGGTGTATGTAGGCAACATATTATTAATTGATTATCCGATTTTGGATTTAAAAATAAAATAAAAATTACAAGGTAATAACGACATGGGAAAATTCGTCCACCTTTAGCTGAAAAAAAAAAAAAAAAAAATATATATATATATATATATATAATTGAATGAAATAATTCTATTGTTATAAGAAAATAATATTTTTTCCAACACGTTTGGCTGCATATTTACAATAATTAGCAAAATTGTGCCAGTGATTTGAAATCTTTTGTACTCAGTCTTGTTTGTATTAAAGTGATTACTAATGGCTTTGAACACACTCCAAGCATAATTTTTTCATTATACCATAAATTGCCATCCGTGCACAAGCTAACCCCCATTATAAATCCCACTGATGATGATATAATAAGGCAATTAAATTCCAACACATCCTTTATCACAACATTGTAGTTAATTGTTAACCTATCGTCTGGGGTTTAAATTACTTTCATGGCTTTCTAAAACCCCTTATTACACTTTCAGTAAATTCATACGATGTGCTACTATTTAATATCGAGCGCGTTTGTTGATGCACTCAAACGAATAGACTAAATTACATTTACCGAACGGCGCACATTTGTTTATGGGTTCTTAAGTCTCCTGGAAATTTTGCATTCGAATGTAAGAGGGGGACAATAGCGAAAGTCCCCTTTCTACATGACGAGGCAGACACAATCGTCATTGGCAAGCTGAGAAAATCGGGCAGATGTTCGATCTCCCGCAGTTCCGATGTAACGACCCCAAAAGACAGTGTGCACTGCGCTGAAAAGTGTCATCTTCCATTCCGGTCGTTCTTTCTCGAAATGTGCGCAACGAGCGTACCGAATTTTTTATTCAACAGTTACAACACAGTCGACTTCCAATGTGCATTTACAACTTCATAAAGTTCGTTGATAAAGGAAAATCTTCACGCTTTCAAATTTAAATGTTATAAGCATTTTTAAAATTCACATATAGCGTTTGATTAATTGTTTGACCTTCAGCTTAGCTAACCCATTAAGCTAAAATAAAACATGTTCCGCAAGGATGAAACGGATGGCACTAAAACGAGAGAAAACTTCTCGAAAGAACAACTTTTTTCGGTGAAGGTCCTGGATCATCAGGAACCCAGATGTCGGACGATTCGTGCATAAAAGTCGGTGTGGTTGCGATATTGATTTCTGTTAAGGGATTTTAAAGTGTTTACGGATGCATATTTCACTCAGATGTTGACTCTGGCAGGAATACTCTAAAGTCTCTGAATAAAAAAGCAAGGAATAAACTTTTGCTTTTAAAGATTGATGATGCTTAACCAACTTGGACATGCTCCCTAAAAGCTAAGGTAAGAAGCTGCAAGAATATATAATTTAAAAGGTGGGATTTCTAAGCATTACAAATCAATCACTATAAAGAAAAGGACGGATTGCATAGATTTGTTAAACCCGAGTAAACATTTTGGAGAAAACTAAAACAGAAAAAGTGGACGGGCCACCACCTGACAGCACCTTCACACCCAGCACAAATTTACTGGAGCGTTATAATTTTACAGGAATAAAAATACCAGACTCACTCTGCACACAGCCAGTAGAACTGATCAAGTGGGGAGTCTCCGGGGTGTTTTCAACCGCAGGTTACCAAAACTACCAACCTCCTCCCGAAAACGGACCCCGAAAACATTACATCTGATGATGAAACGAGCACTGGAGGATGGCTTTTTAGCACCAGAGCTGAAAAAAAAAAGACTGGAGGCCAAGGAGCCAAGAGAACGACACAACAAACTCCCAATATAAGAGGTGAAGGCAAGGCCCATCCTGAGAGTTCACGAGGGTGAGCGGAAGGACGGCAGCATCCCGAACGGGACCTGGGGACAGCCAGCAGAGGTGGAAGGCGGGTTCCAGGCAGGATGTATGCTGTGAACACATAGAGAGGAGCCCCCACGCGCCAATCGCTGATATTCAATCTGCATGTGTCTCGCGCTTTTCCCTGTACAACAGCTGGTCCTCAGCTACCTCCCCCCACAGGCAGGAAATACACGGGGTCGGACCACTAGGGGTCACGGCAGGACCCGAACCACGACTGACTGTGGGCACGGAAGGGTGACCACCGACCACAAAAATCGATCAGAATTCCGCGTGGAAGCACACACCATTGGCGAAGGTTAAAGGGGACCAGACTGAGTAATTAATATGACTGAAAAGGGGTTCTAAAATGGACTCTTTAAGGTCACTGAGCTCTTAAGCAGGATTCACAAATTAACTGGATAAGCTGAGATACATAACCCACTCCTCTCCACTAATTATAGTGCCATTACCTCTGTAACTAGAATAAAGAAATAAGGTGATAGGAAATGTTAAAGCCAAGGTCAGTTTTACAAATTCAGGTAGGACCCTACATTTTTCCAGAATAAAAAAAACAAAAAAACACATACAAAAATTGCCCAGTGTTCACAGGTGTTTCTTGGAACAGAAGAATTTATCCCTTTTTATTTTTGTCTTGTTCAAGTCCTTGATCCACAGAGCGTGGCATTTGGTTAAACTGTGCAACATGAAAAGCACAGCGAAGAAAACAAACTCCCTTATCCCCCTACCAGTGACAGCAGTCCCATCAGCAGCTGGGCCTCGTCAGGAACCTGGGGACTGCGGAGACGCTCAAACTTGGCCGCAAGGTCGATTTTGTTTTACAGTAAAGATTGTGACCCCCCCAACCCACCCCACCCCACCCCATGAGACTCATGTTCATTGAAAAATGGCTTTAAAATACAACAACTGAAATCAATATTGTTGTGCTTGATGGACAGCTGGCAGCTGTCACAGTCCCCTGCTTGGGTCTGATTTATTTATGAATGAGTGAAGGACCCAGTGTGTTTCCCTACAGTGAAGGGTGAATCAAATTCTGTACAATGAAACAATACCCGTCTCATTTACAATTCGGTTATATACAGTATTTATCAAATAAATATACACTGAAATGACAAATTACAAGATCTGGATTTTTTGTTTTCTAGCATTTGAAATGCATTGTCTTTCCCACTCCCTTCCAGTAAAACGGAAAGATCGTGGCTCTACACACAGTAACTAACACAAAGGCAGCTACCCCCGGATGTGAGAAAAGAGGAGGGTGAATGCCTGATGAGGGGAAAGTTCCAGTGTGTTTGGTGGTGGTGGGTGTGGGACTGGACTAGCGGTGCTGCATTAGCTCTGTTGGGTCACAGACGGCTCTTCCCGGGGCCTCTTGCAGGTGAGCAAGAGCAGCAGGAGCATGGGCAGGTGCCACAGGCTGCAGAAAAAGAGGCGACGGGCGCTGCCACGGTCAGCTTCCCGCCGGAAGCGGAGCGCCAGGTAGCTGATGTACAGGTTGATGGGCAGGGAGACCAACGGGAAGGTCCAGGTGGTGACACCAAGCACTGGTCCCAGGGCTGACAGCCCCACCAGGCCCAGGCTGTGGCGCAGGGCCACCCTCCGGCAGAGGTCCGGGTGGGTTACCGACATCATGCGGTACCCGCCTCGGGAGTAGTCCTCGCGCAGGTTCCAGCTCAGAGCGTTGAAGTGGGGGAACTGCCAGCAGTACAGGAAGGCACCCAGTAACAGCGCTCCTGTCAGAGAGAAGGGAAAGAAGTAGTCACTTCACAATACAAGGCCACCCCAGTGAAAGTGCTTCAGTCAGAGAGAGGGGACGGGAGGAACTAGTTCTGCTCTACTCCACAGTTAGTAATAAAATATGACAAAGCAAACACAGGCCATCATATCAGGTGGGCTCCCACAGCTTTCTGGAAATTTGTACTAACCGAAACAGAGGGGGAAAAAAATAGCTCTCTATAATATTGTCTTTGTTGAATAGCAGGTTTGACCTGAAAGAAAACATTTCTGTCCATGTGATTAAACAACCCCCCACCCCCCTCCCATCTGTTTACGTTAATGACTCAGAATCAGAAACATTCATGCCTCAAGCCTAAGAGGTGAAGTAACGAGAAAACAACTGTAGGGAGGGACAAGGTGAACATGTGATTGAGTGAATTAATGAAAGAGATATCCACGTAGAGGAGACATGGGGACCATTTCACATCCTTTCCCAGACGGTTACCGGGGACAATACACAAGGCCCAAAAACCTGCTACTACTCTGCCCCTTTATCTCAGCATTTAGCAATAGGGATGTGAAGGGAATCTGTACTCATTGGTCAGAATCTACTTCATAGGACATGTTAATTGGCAACAAGCTATGTCTTCGTTACATCCTAAAAAGTCATCTTAATGTTTCCTCTCTTAATGAACAGAATAATTAAACCCAGCATGCAGTGAATAAACGTTTGCGTTTTTACCATAGGGATGGCCTCTAACAAATAGGAACACAGCTCACAGTTGTCATAAGACACAGCCATCTCTACCAAATAACTGGGTATATCATCACTTACTACACTGATAAAAGGCCCGAACTACCAGTGTTAGAATCAGGTCTGTCTAAAAAGACGTCCAGGTCACATTGTCTTTTCTTCTGGTCAATGCCTTCACATCTTAAACAGAAGAGTAAACGGAACCGGAGGCAACAAAAACCATGCTTTTCTGAGGGACACCCCCATCACTCTTCACATTCTCATTTTCTGTAGGAATGCGAGTGTATGCGTGCGTGAACCAGAGAAGACCCTGCGGCGCCCCCTACCTGGGTCGAGCGAGCCAGTGGCCGCAGTCCAGCCCATTATGGGGGGGATGGCCCCTACCACAGCCCCCACCCAGGTGTTGATGATGCTCAGCCTCTTCAGGGGTGTGTAGCAGCAGGTGTACAGGAAGATGTTAAGGGCTCCCAGGAAGCCCGTCAGGGGATTGACGGCCAGAGACAGCAGGGTCACCCCTGGGACTCCACAGGCGGCAGCAAACCCCACAGCATGAAGGGGGCTGGGGGTATGAGAGCGAGAGAGAGAGAGAGAGAGAGAGGGGGGTGGGAAGAGAGAAGTAAGACCTTCAAATAAAAGGCGCTTGCCCCCTACTAGTGAACCAAGACAGAGCTCTATGAGCTGAATTATGAAGGTTTAGATCCTGTAATTCGCCAGTTTAGACCAGAAAAGCACAGTGGCTCTGCACAATTGGCAGAGCGCTGCCCAGTCTGGGTGGATGAACTCGACAGGGTTTTTCTCGGCTTGTTGCAAACAAGTGTTTCCTATCAGGTTCCAAGGCGCCTACAGGCTAGTAATGACAGAGAGGTTCATGTCTCATTCAATCAGTGCTGAACTTATCGTGTGGGCTGAGAAGCCTGCAAAGGTGACTAGGATCGGAAGAGACTAAAATACTACTTCCTGACCCTCTGTGCATTGGCAGGTTACATAGCAAGCCAAGATGCAATTGCAGATTCCAAATTTGGTAGAAAAAAACCTTTTCAAATTTCAAAATTATATTTTAAATAAATATGCTGCTGCACAAAGAGAGGCGGACAGAATAGCGACTCACACAGGCGGTGAGCAGCAATTCAGCATATGTGCAGGCAGTGGTGTAATCGCCAGCTTCTACACGTGCTCTCCAGCCTGTACACTAGGCGAAGAGGCTTTTTAAACTGCAAAGTGCTTTAATGCCTGCCAACCCCAAAACTACCCGTCTACGTGGAGAAACATGACAACAAGATTTGATGCAACATTATCTCCCCCTCTTGTGTGTGCACAGACAGACCAACACAACCAGGCTCATCTCTGAGGAACGCAACTGGGACTCTAGGAGCTACTAGTGAAGCAAAGAGCTGTGTGAAATTCTGTGTGGAGTAACGCCATCGTGGCTCTTGGAGGGTTCAAAACCCAGAGGGGGTGGTGGGAGTTCTCCCTGTCATCACCACTCTGTGTGTCATCAGGGGTTTCCGTCACGGCAGGATGTTTTTTCAGCGTCGCAACAAACAGAACATCTGTTTGCCCGGGCCGCCCGCCGACTTACAACCCCGACGTACATCGCTGGACAGTGAGATAAAAACCGCGGCTGGCGGTTGTTCCACTCTTGTACACAAATACCATTTAATGGACCTTTTAAAACAATTTCATCCTAAAAGAGCCCAAAAAAACCCTATCTTGTGTGAGCTGACAGGCAGTTAATGGCTTTTTTTTGTTGGATGGGACAGAAGCGGAACAAACATTTAGAATGATGACACTTAGCTTTTAACTGGGAGAAAAGGAAAAAAAAGTGTCAGCCTGACTAGTACGAGGTCCATTCTGTATGTGTGGTAAAGCCCAGCACAGGCAGCATGGACTACACAGCTAAGACTATTCTGCTACCAACTCACAATATCAGGTGCCAATCACCTCTGCCTGAGTTACTGAGTCCCATGACGGTGCAACACCCTTGTTTCTAGGGTTAAAAGGGTCTGCACTAGAACCACCGAGATGTTCCAAACACAATAATATAAGAAGAACCCCTCTGCCCTCACCGCTAAAACATTGTTTAACCTCAGTGTTGTGAGTGTGTGTATCCATATCCTCTGAGTCAAGCTAAAGCATGAAGCAATTAGCTCCAGGCTATGACAAGACTATCCACGGAAGATCTGAACCCATGGTGCCCGTTCTTGGTTCTCCAAAGTAAACCATGACACAAGATCAAAACCAAGAAGGCTTCAGTAACCTGGGCCTCAACCTCAGGGAACCCCACCTTTTATAGTGATGGAACAATGAAAGCAAGTGCAGCGTTCAGATGACAAATTCAGGTTTTTAATTTTTAATGTGATTCCAGCTGGTTTGTTTGAACTGGGTTGTGTGGGTGTGGCAAAGGAATAGAAACATACCTGATCTGTCCCCTCACCAGCGGCCTGTTCTTGGTGCGGTTCATGTTGGAGTCAAAGGGCACCTCAAAGTACTGTAGAGACAAGGGAGAAAACCAAAAACCAAACGTGTCAGGAAGAGAAGAGCAAAGAGGGAGAAAACCAAAAACCAAACGTGTCAGGAAGAGAAGAGACAAGAGGGAGAAATAAAACAAACACACACACACACACAATCAATATTTTTCAGAAAAGAACAGGAAAAAGAACACACACACACACACACACACCTACACATCAGTGAAAGAGAGAGAGGGGGTTGGAAGTCACGTACTAGACCTCTATGAGGCAGACTGCCTGGCGTTAAAACACATACCCCTCCCTTCCAAATGGGGAAAGGACTGACACTTGGGAGGCGTAACCACCGACCCGGCTGGACCAGGCAACCCCTAGGACCTTGGCTGGAAATGGTCAAGAGCAGCTAGACGCCAGACCGTTCACAGTGCCTTCATTTTTTTGGGGGGGTGGGGGGGAGGGGGCAGTGGACGATTGAGAAAAACTACTCTTTTCTTCTTTTTTTTTATGATGTACTCTTGGGTGTCGAATTTTACATGTTCCCTGGGGATTCACAATGTGCGACTAAAACACAAACACATGGGACGCTTAACACAGGAACCAGTTGTTCAGTGTGCGTATGTACGCCACCCCCCTAATGAGGAAAACAGAGGGCCCCCCTCAACTGGAGAATATCGGAATCCATTACTCATGAAATATGGCCTGCATAAAATAACTAATAAACAGATAATCCATTTTTTGTTTCTCCTCCACAATCTGCTACATATTTGAGAACTGAAAGTCTCCACATTGAAAAGGCTTTGTGGCTGGTGCTGCGTTTCACGTACGGTTCATTTGTATTTGCTTAGGGACGGCGGAAAGCAGGGAAGACCTGCACAGTTTGTACATATTTTCAAATTAACTGTGACGGCATGACTGTCCGCCGGTCCCTTATGCACAGACTTGGGTTGATATATGTGCATTCATATAGACATAGACTTGCTTACGCACACAGTGTGTACATGCGTGTTGGCTTTCCATTCGATCGCCCCCTTTTATACTGATATCTAGTCCGGAGGGAGCCTAGGGCCAGCATAGCCCAGAATGAAGAACTTGAGCTTTGGGTGAGAATGAGCTTTAGGTGAAACCCCCATGTGGCTGGCTCTACAGATCATATGGTTTTGCATTTTCCAGAGTGAGTCTGACACAGACAGACACAGACACACAGACACAGGAAAGTATTCAAAGTTTTAAAGAAGTCCAGCCCTGATGTCTACAGGGATCAGACAAAAAAATAACAACCTTTTCCTCCAGTCAAACTAATGGCAGCTCTACGCCGAACATGATCGTCTCTTCATCATTTTTAAAAATATGGTTTAGGACCAGGAGACAGGGCCAGGAACACACTCATTTAGGTTATGCAAGATTCACCATGGTGACAACTGCTCCGCAGAGCAGAAAACTGGGCGGCGGTGGGGGTGGGCTAAGCACAGCTGCCATATTTTTGGGGTATCAGAAGCAAGACGTGACTTCTCCACAATGAGCATTTGAAAGATAACAGGCTGGCTAGTGGATTGCTTTTTGTTTCAGACATGTCTGCCCTGAGCGTAAGCGAGAGCGCACATGGACCCTGCGCTCCTCAATGCGCTCCTCCCGTAGAGTACTCCATAACGATACCTGGGCAGCTCCTGATTGTAGGCCTTCCCAGGCTGCCAGGTGTCACCCCATGCAAGTTAACAACATAGAGGCTGCTGTTTGGACAGAGCTAAGGGAGAGTTGGGTTGGGTGCAAACCCTTCGTAATGCACTAGGCACAATTGCTACAAAAGACCTGGTCGCCTTGCCAACAAGGAGCCATGAACCCACCAGGTAATAGAGCAAGGGGAACATGTGGAAAGGTGGTGATCGAAACGAGCCAGTAACCAGACACCTTAATCAGGGACCTTTAGCGGCGCGCGCGTACGTGTTTGCTCAGAGTTAAGTACACACGCTGACTCTCGGCCCAGGGCTGAGCAGGCTGTGGTACGATAGCGTCCCATTTTGAACTGTCAATTCAGTGGAGCCAGCTGCTCCCGGATCAGAGGACACGCAGGTGAGCACACACAGCTCAACACTGCTGGTGCCATTGACCACCAATCGCAGGCAAAAGGGGATTTTCCTTTGCTTTCACCACAGTCATCTTTCATCAAATAATTCCAATGCCCCACCTGTGTTTGAGACAACAAAAACGTTCTAATTTCTTCGTGAAAAAAGCCTCTGGACCAGCGAAGATCAATGGAAAGGGATTTTTTCTGAAGAGGACCACATCCGCTACATGCTCCATGGTTGGTCCGTGCCTGGTTGAACAAGTGTTGAACAAGCAGGCAGGGGGAATGAGTTGACACGTTGGACGACCCTTATTCAGCAGACAGGAAAACCACATGACGGCCACTGGCTCACAACCCCCCCCGCCCCCGTCCGAAAGGAAAGGTCTACTGGCGATATGCCTCATTTGCAGAATTCAACGGAAAGCTTGCGTAACAATGCACAGTTATCACAGAAGTATTGGGGGCTATGGGGTCTGTCTGATTGTCGTGGGGCCTTGAAGTCCATCTGACTTATGCAGGGATCTGGGCTTGCGAGAACTTCAGAAGTTGGGACCGACTACGCCTGACAGGGCCCTGTCAAGGTCTCTCCCGTTCGTTGACTCATCAACTCGTCAACCCGCGGCCAACCCCCATGGCGGGACTATCCAAATATATTCATCATCGAAATGCAGATTGAGATCCATCCTGGAGGCATTCTCCAGGTGGATTTAAGCCAAGGTAATTGGGAAATAACAACAGCATGATCAGAAAAAAATTCTTCCAAGAGAAGAAAAGCAGCAGCAGCAGCAGCAGCAGCAGCAGCAGCATCATCAACAGCTCAACACATGACGTCAGCTTTAGCCTCCCAAGGCCTGAAATGAAGTCTCTGCTGTTCTTGTCACGGCTTCATGTCAACACACTTCTCACATACATGGCCAAGGTCCGCTGCAGGCTCCGGCACTCAGCAAGATCACTGTTAGCACAGTGCAGAGGGAATCAGTAACAAGGTGCAAGTCCTTTGATTTTAAAAGGAATTCTGAAAGATGGGGAGTGTCTGTGAAAGAGGGCATGACTCAACACTCGTGAGTGATCGGTTAAGAGCTAACGTGTTTTCTTTTCTGTAGGTCCACTCCCTGCTCACACACACACACACACTCCCAGCTCTACCAGGAAGAAAAGCTTGGATAAAATTGGAAGGGGGGGGGGGGTTAGATAAATCTTTTGAAATCTGCTGGGCTGCACTTATCACCGCGACATGCTGGGACACAGGTCACTAGCTCCCCTTGTTGCCTCTCCACGAGTTCCAGCCGACGGGGGAGGCTGGAATTCCGCAATCAGGAGTCACTTCTCTGGCCCCCCCATCTAACTCTCTGCAGGTTCTGTTCACCAGGCGCTTCATAACGGCCACCAACCCCCAGCAACAACGACGCAGGTTTGGGCCTTTAAAAGCTGCTGCTTGCTGTGTACGTGTGTGGGGGGCTGACAGAGGGCAGTACCTGGCCAAGGAGGTTTTGTGTGGCGTGCTAGTTTCTATGTTTCTTCTGAAATCCTAGGAGTCATGCCAGAGAAAAATCTGACTGATCAAAAGTGGTGATCACAAGATTGCGGAGGCATTCATAGAGACCTTGTTTCCAAATGGTCCAAATGTATTGATGGAAACAGTGAGACTCATGAACAGGGAACAAAAACAAGCCGGTAGCAGAATCCTGGGAAAAACAAGCACTGTGGGTCCAAGGTGTTTATGCAGCGTGTGTATATGTCGCGTTCCAGCAGCCTTCTCCATAAGGGTTCCAATGTGTTTAAAGGTCCCAGGACCATCCATGTCCAAAAAATACCACCAGGAGGAGCCAACTTGACCTTTTCCACCTTCGTAGAGATGTACTGACAGCAGACCTCACCTCTTTCAATCCCAAACATTCTCCTAAATATTAATAACAGGTAGGAGATGGAAGCAGCAATATCAACCAGTACTGTCAGTCGTCTATGTGGAGACCGGCTAAGGGGATGGGGGGCAGCAGGTGGAGCCAGTGTCATCAGGACCTCCCCAAAAACCAATAATTCAGCTGATGCTGGCAAATACTACTTAACATGAGTGTGAGTCTGTGTGTCCGTGTGTCTGTGTATGGGTGTGTCTGAGTGTACGTGTGCATAGGAAGGGCATAGAGGGGGCTATGTTTTGTATCGTAACCATTCGTGCATTTGAAAAAGGCATGTTTTCAGTCCCCAGAGACACAAACTATGAATGGCCCTGATTTCGTCTTCAGGGCAGCCGAATAGCAGCATGCAGGTAGGCCTGATGAACATAAAGATGAGACAAACACTTTGCCAAGTTACTTCTATCATTCGCAAGGGAAGATGAAACGACAGATAACGTTGTGTGTTGGTTTTGTAAATCTCAGGAGTCACAATAGCGTGAAGGGCAAAACAAACTCCTCAAACGGATCTGATTCAAGTAAACTGCCGTGAGTCTTTGAAGGTTCCCGCAGCTCATGCTCCCTGCTTGTCAGACGGTCGCGTCGGGATTTCAAACGAGAAGTAAAAACAGGAAAACGGCGAACGTCTAATTCAGTGGCGCTAATGCCATCAAAGATATGCACGCTGGGCTTCAGCTAACCAGATCCGGCTTTTCTTCAAGCAGCAGGCTTCATCGTGCCTTAAATTCAGAAAACAGACGGTGAGTGGAAAAACACGTCGGGGGAGGGGGGATTTTAATCGTGTGATTATTCTCCTTGTCATTAAGTGCACCTTTAGAACTCTTTTCCTTTAGAACACCTACTGTGCTTCTGGCCACAAGGCGACACGAGCCATCACTGCCACATCCACCCCGCACACCAAAATAAATAAATAAATAAATAAATAAATAAATAAATAAAATTCTCAGAAGGATAGGCAATTGTCTTTTTCTATCCGCTAGTCATCCCCCACCCAAACCTGGCATTCCTTCAGGGAAAAGATAACCCAAGGATTGTAACGCAGAGGGCCATTAACATCTGGGCAAATGAGGCATCACCCATTTTCCCCCAGTCAGTAATCGGCAAAACACATCCGTTTTCAAATTTTATTACTCCCTATGCTCTGATGCAAAACCCCTATTGCTCTTCCTCCAGACAACAACGGACTGATGTTGCCACACCCGCCTGACAACCTCCAGCTTTTGGAGACAGCCTACCAGACCATGTGAACCGAGGAGCTCACGAGTCAGAAAGCTCCGACTAACTTCCTGGCAAAATCCAAACGCTTGTGCTAGAGTGGTCCCCGGAGGTCCTAGAACCTCACGGGACGACTGGGGAAGTAGCCCGGAGAGCGGAATGCACTGTGTAAACTTTTCCCTTTATATCTCTGCACGATAAGAGGATGGTAGCCTGCAGGATAATGGTTAAACAGGGCTCCAACACAAAGTATTCCCTCCCCTATCCCCTCATATGTCTGGCATCCATCTCAAGTCTTTACCTCAACGAGGTCCTAGAGACAATGTCCCTCCTGGGTGGCATAAATTTGTCTTGATAATTGTACATGCTCCTTGCATGTTTTGTACATTTCTGTTAATTTTGAGGGGGGGTCTCAGCCCCCCACCCCCACATCACTGTGGGGCTGTGGGTCAATGTTACAGATTGAATTTGTGAGGTTAAAAGAATGAGCTCAGAATTGGGCTGCTGGTGTCATAGTGATTAAAGTATCGTAACCTGATGGTTGCGGGTTTAAACCTGGAGAGTGGCAATAGTAACAACTACAATAACAATACTAATTAACTAAAGAGAAGATGTGTTCCCCAAATTTATATTTTAGCTTAATGGTCTCCATTCAAGCCTGAGTCACTAGGGGGGACCTACAAAAATGCAAAGGGAGTGCAGGTGGGAGGTGGTGGGTGAAGAGCCACATCCCTGCTCTGGCAAAAAATCATGTCTACACCATCACCAATTAACCAAAAGACCAGGAAAACGACATTTCTCCCATCTCTTACATTTTGCATGCACTTTTGCTCAGTGAAAATTTTAACTGGAAAAATCTGCACCGACCTAACAAAGGCAGAGCAAATGAAAAAAGGAGGCCCTGAACTCACCTACAGCAACGTCCCCAACACTGACAGGACCAAAACAAAAAGCAGGACTCGCACCAGTGCTCTGTATTAGCTGGCATGCCAGTGAGCATTCTGGGGACAGTGACACCATATCAAGTCCAGATTGGACAACCTATAATAGGACCCAATCCTAAATAAATATTTACAAAAAACTATCAAGAGGGGGCCATCTGCTTATTGGCCATTAGAGCGTGTGAATGTGTGTGTGGTTTCTCTGGCTTTAGAGTATGTGTGTGTATACGTACCTGGAGGTTCTTTCGGGCTTAAGGTTTGTGCATGCATATATATGAGAGTAGGGGATGGTGTTACACCAGTAAACCAGCGGAACAAAGCCATCTCTATTGCAGCGGTGAAAGCAAAGGGAACGGCTGTCTACCAAACAAGTCCCACTTGGATAAGTACACGAGCCCGGTGCTGACTGGTGCATCAGTCCTCTGGCTGTTCCAATTCAGCATTAGCAGAGCCCGGAGAAACAGAGGAGGCAGCAAAGCCGAGTCCAGGACCCCTCGGGAGGGGTACATTTTGAGAGCAGGTCAATCTCTCTGGGGGGAATTCGAACCAAGTGCAGCTCCAAACTTTCGTGGCACAGCCACAAGAGTGATTTCTTACTTTATTAATCCTGCTGTTTGGATAACAGCACTAACAATATGCACTAGATCCAGCCAGTTTTCATGTGTTCATTTAGGGTCAGTAAATTTAGATAAACTTTACAGGCCTTACACGCCATGGAATACTTTCTCATGCCATTGACTTGATTGTAATTAGGCATTTAACAGAGGCATTTTGCAATCCACTGTTACTCAACAACGCAGGTCACCAATCCACATCAGCTGATTTTTTTGCCATGACTGAAGAAGCCTAGATACAGAAAGCTTAGTTTATTTTACGGACTGGGTCGGTTCTGGCAAGGTTCTGCGGGACGAGGTTGCCATGAAGTCAAAAAGTCTCCAAGACTGGCATTGATCAGACAAGGTTAAAAAACCGTCCCCAATTAAAACCACATCAACAACCGTGAGTTGCGACATTGGCTCACCCCGAAACGAGGGCGTATACATGGTCAGCTCGGTCTGCGCAAAATCATGTCCGTATATAAACAGCAGTACAGCTAAGCAGGCCTGGGGTCTGCGTACTTCTCTCTGAGAGCATTATCACAGCGCTCCAATATCTCTCGTCGGCTCTGTCATCTGCCAGCCTTCTGCACCTCACAGACACTCCGGTCACCTTGACGTGCCGCCACACAGTCCACGCTCTGCTCTAAAAGTGCAATTTCCTGCTTTTAGCCAACAAAAATCCGTAATACATAAAAGCGCTCAGAGAGCTTTCCCTCCCACCTCCACCGCCGGCCGGGAAAATGCACCACAAAATTGTCAGAATCTACCTTTCAGAGGCGACGAGCAATTATCTGAGGGGACTAGTGTGTTGTCGGAGGCGAGATTTAAAGACTATACTGTCCTGAAAAGGCTCAGACAAACGGCTGAGAAGCACAGCACGTTCACAAGCACTTCTGATGAAACACTCTCTGGGGATAATATATACATGCAGAAAAGTGCACCGTAAAACCTGCAGTTTAAAATGCATCAATCTGCCTGAGTAGGTACTGGTTCAGGCAACAAAGAGGAATGTGTAGACCGGTGTTCCGTCATATAGAGGTTGTCACGACTGATTGATCTGTGCGCCTGCAGTTATTCGTCGTAGTAGGACATCCTTTTTAATGGACACATGCTAAAATGAAAATGGAGACTGCCGTGACAATAGCTACAGTGGATCAGGGCAGGCACAAGGGGGGGGCTGGCTCGTTAGGTTAGGGGCAGGTTTCTCGATCCTCCATGGTCACCGCCCCCCGGCATGGATTAATCATACTGAGGGAGGCGCCGGAGGATCTGCAGCCGAAACGGGACGCAGACACTTGGGGGCTTGGTGTCAGCCGAGCCCTTTCTGGCAGGCCTGGATGAGGCTGCTGAACGAGGCTGTCCGTCTGCTACAGTGTGAAGGCAGTGTCCCTAATCCCCCTTTATCCCTCGAGGTGAGCGTGGGGGGGGACAGAGCGATCCACCAGAACAAGGCGGGTTCTAAGGCTGTGTCAAGCCAGGCTGGAGGCCCTGAGACTAGCAGAAAACCAGATGGAGTGAAGCCTGAGGGCTACTCTGGGCCCACCAATGCACACAGCCTCAGCATTAGCATTCACCATTAGCCGCTGAAACGCACTATGGACGCATTGCATACAAAAGAAGTTCTGGAACGGGTATGGGTGCGGCTCAACCAGGAACCATGAGTGTTACACCGTACAGATTTAAACTCATCGCGTGTCCCAGACCGAGGACCGCGGGAACGCACTGGAGATACGTGGGTTCCTGTGAAAAGCGCTACTCCGCCTAAACTTGGTAGAGCAGCGCTGGGCCAAACAGCTGTCCGCGTGTGCAACTCCATCCTGGTCCTGGCGGTAACGCACAGCCGCCTTCACCGCTGCTCCAGCACACACAGCACGTATTTAAAACATCTATTGATCCAAACATACAGAGCACAATCACACAGATATGCTTCAGACACCTGGAATACTAATAGGATCAAATGTTTTTAACTTGCTCCAGGGGACAGAATTGAAGAAACTTATTCTAATCCTTTTGATGGCGAGTAGAGACAAATTTAACAACGGTTTTAATTTATTTCCTTTTTTAAGGTGGGGGTTGCCTTTTTAATGAATACAAGTGTGTGCCCATCTTAGCCTATCGTACCATAATTGAAAGTTCTGCACCAGTGCTGAAGACATCAGTGTGTTTGCAAATCCCTTTGCAGGTTTAGCATTTGTAGTAGAATAAATTAGAAAAAGAGAAGCATGCTCTTCTCAAATGAGCTACTGAACTAACACAGCCTGACCAGACTTGGGTTTGCCCAACAATACCTAAAAAAGAGCTCCATTTCTATTAAATGATCGGCTATCAGCAGTTACACTGTCCCAGCCGCCATTATGCTCACTGGAGGACCCAAACGTACCAGAACCCCCTGATGTAGTCTGTAGGGATGTGGGATATGGGAAGAGGGAGTGCAGGCAAATGAGAACCCTTGAGTATCTAACAACACAAATTCATTGCGTGAAAGCAGAGTTCTTCCCAAAATGGATCATTTTGACAAGCTAAGAATGGGTTAAACACCACCAGCGTCTAACATCAGCGTAAGCGAGTGGGTTAAACGGCGTCAGCGTCTGACATCAGCGTAACTTAACGCGCTGGGCTGCCCTCCCCTAACACAGGGCCGCTGGAACACGGACTTGAACGCGTAAGGTTCGAGACCGGAGAGATAATCGAAAACACGGGGGTCGGGGGGGGGGGGGGGGCCTTTGGGTCGCTTAGAATTAGACACAAACAGCCATACCCCCATTAGTTGGCCCAACAGGCTGCCAATGAGGGCAAGGAGCGTTACCAAGGCGTACG
>JAOYSI010000221.1:7218-18489 GCA_025775065.1 Hiodon alosoides | reverse complement strand
AAAGCAGATGGGATGCTTTGGACAACCTTATCATAGTGTTTACGGTTGCACTTCACACACACACACACACCAAAGCACACTCCAGGGATTTGTGTGGTCCTGGGTGGAAACCCACTCTGCAGGAGTTTATCGGCAGGTTTGAAAATGACAACATGATGCACTGGTGTGCAATTCCCTCCTCTGCTCAACGTCGTTGCCTTTGCTTTACAGCCAGCCAAGCCAGAGACCTGCTGTCTAAAATGCTAGTAATAGATGCGTCCAAGCGGATTTCTGTGGACGAGGCTCTCCAGCACCCCTACATCAACGTGTGGTACGACCCAGCCGAAGTGGAAGCGGTGAGTACTATTGGCAGGACAGTTGGTCAGAGAGTTTGCGTGATTGGTTCCCGCCCCCACACACCTACCCATGACACTGATGTAGTTTAATTTGTCAGTTCTGGGGCTGATGGTCTGACCACACCTCTTTTTCCAGCCCCCGCCGCTGATCACCGACAAGCAGCTGGACGAGCGGGAGCACACCGTGGAGGAGTGGAAAGGTAGTCTTTAGTGGGGCGAGCGCTCGGTCTGGCACCTCACAGAAACGACATTGGCCTTCCCTCACCTGTCGTCACGGAGCCCAGTTTAACTCCACGCGACTGTACGGACCGCTTTGTCCCAAGGCTCACACTGACTTCTGCGGGACGGGGGATTTCGTTTTTTACCGTCCGTCCGTCCGTCTGTCTTCCCTGTTGCTCCGCCCTCATGACCCTCTCTGTCTCCCTCTGAATTAGAGTTGATCTACAAGGAGGTCCTGGACTGGGAGGAGAGGACGAAAAATGGGGTCATCCGAGGACAGCCTGCCTCTTTAGGTTAGTTAAAAGGGTTACTCCTCAAGTGTATAAAGTGGGGCACTGTTGTCACCTCTGCCCTTACTTTGATGCGGGGCTCCTGGGCGAAGAGACCACTGGGGCTTATCGGAAGTTATATCTACTTGGCAACACACCAAGCCTAACTATGCAGATAAACTTTGACTCAGGATAAAAGTTAAACAAAAGGTGAGAATTAAAAAAAAAAAAAAAAAAAAAAAAACCCATCATCGTGGTGCACTAGAAATGACCACTAGGTGGCGCGTGTGACTTAGAGGTGACCCGGGGTGCTTTGTCTGTGTGTGTGTGTGGAAGGGTGTTGTCCCTGCAGTGGTATTAATTTAAAACTCTGTTTCTCATAGCACAGGTGCCGCAGTGATCAACGGCTCACAGCCTCAGTCGTCGTCATCCTCATCCGTCAACGATGTGTCCTCCATGTCCACTGACCCCACCCTGGCTTCCGACACGGACAGCAGTTTAGAGACCTCTGCCGGGGCTTTGGGCTGCTGCAGGTGACTATCGCCCTGTGCCGTCCTCACCGTTTGTTCTCCGTGGTAATTTTTAAAGTCGTGTTTTTCGTTTTGTTTTTTCCCCCCCTGAGAATGGTGATTTTTAGGATGTAAATTATTGTGGAATATTTATTTTATTTTATTTACTTGAAATTAAATTGAGAGCGTTATTAATTTAAACACTAAGATGTCTACCGAACGTGAGAATTTTAAGTACACTCAAAAAAACTTTTACTTTTATTTTTTTTAATGCTGCCGCTATACCATTTTGCCATATTGTTGTAGAATGATCAAAGTTATTTGTGAAGATTTTATGATAAATGTATCTTAATTTTTTAAATATCAGTTTGCAGTGAGCCTTTTTTTGTCACATTTTATGTGAATATACATTAAGATACTTTATTTTAGTATTCTTCAGTATGTGCTCCGAAAGCGGAAGTGGGTTTTCCCCTTGTCTCTACTTCCGATCTGAATGGTTCCTGTATGTACATTTGATAGACTTTTAAAAATAATGTCTAAAAGCAAATGTTTTTTTAATTTGCATTAGGCCTACTGCATCCTTGTAAAAAGAAGTTAAGATGTCTTTTTTTTTTTAAACTAAGGTTAGGTTTCACAAAGATATTTCAAAATACTGTTTGATTCCTAACGCTATCGATTGTTCCTCGGGCAACATTTCCTCCACTCCTTAGTTGAATGGCTGTCTGAACAATTTAGCAAATAATCTGGCGTGACCCGAATCTCAGTTCACGACTGGAAGTAATTGAGATATTACCGAAACCTGCGTAATATCGCTGTATTCTTTTAATCGTATAGATACTGCGATTAATTGTGAGAGAAGTCTTGAATCTGCGAAAGAGGCGCTATGCTAAGGCCGAAACTCTGAAATTGGTCTGGTCCCTAGGGGGCGTCGGGGTTGACGGTATGAGCAGTGGGCTCTTAGAGATTTGTTTTTAAATGGGTTACAAAGCAACGACGCTCTGCCGATTTACAGTGTTACAAACGGGGAAACCGTTTGGATATTTTTTCTGGAAACGTCTAGCAGCGTCTCGGACTATTTACTCGATATATGTTCCTATGTAATTTTTTTTTTTAAATCTTGCTTCGTCGGCTTGCAGTGTGTTTACATTTTTAAAAAGCGTTTAGCGTTTGCCTGATTCCGTTATAAAATGACACAAGAAAATCAAGCGTATAAGTAAACTGGAGTTCTGAAAAGGAAAAACGAGTAAATGCATGTTTGCGTAGTAAATCAGTTTTGCGTTTGTCGGCGCCAAATACGTTACGGAACTGACGCATCAAGAAAGGAAATCGAAGCATATTGATATTACCGTATGCAATATAGGCATCCTGTCGACGCGTTTTTATTTTTCTCACTAAAGGAAAAGTGCCTGTAATTGTCATGCATTCATTCCTATAGTACTGGGAGACAAGGTTTTTGACTTACCTGGTTTGTGAAAAGTACTAATATTTCCACAATATTCAATCATGTTTGAGGTGGTTCTTATCGCAAATGGAGTGTCTATTTTTCTACTGCGTTGGTATTGCTAAGAGTTGGAAATGGTAGTTCGAATAAAGGAAAAATAATTCTTCAGAACGTAAACGCATGCATTTTTGATCTATTTTAGAACACTAAGCGGGGTTTTTGTTAAGGTTTTTCATCAAAGTAAAATCAATTTCATTGTAGCGTATGTGGGTCGCAGCTTCAGTTGGTATCATTGAAAAGTATAAGTCAGAACCCCTTGTGAACCGGGTCCTGATATGAAAAGCGTAACATCTCGTCTGGTTGGATGGAAGTGGTTTAGCTGGTGAAATGGTATGTTTAAAAGTGTTGTGGAATGTGATGGCAGGCGCCGAATGTGGACAACATTGAAACCCCCGTGTGAGGCAGTTAAGGTCTTAAGGCTTAATACCTAAGACGGTTCCTGTAAAACGTGATTACCTTTCTCCTTTTTTTGTCTTTTTAAGTGCTCTTAATTTGAACTCTTCTGTTCCTTTGACAGGAGATGGATTTGACGTTTAAGGTAGCTTTGCCTTTGCTTTTATATAGCATCATAAAAATGTAATTAATTACAATTAAAGTAGGCTTTGATGAACTACCTCACACTAAATTCAACAAGTTCTTGAACACGTAGAGGCCCACGTTTATTAGGTATAGAAAACAATGTGAATAAAAATAAAATCTTCTTTTTATTTATTTATTTGAAAGTGTACTATTGTCAATGTTAGACTTCTAGTATTGTATGTAATGTATACTTCACCTAGAAGCAAGGAAACTGTTGTGGTTCATTCTTCTTTTCATGGGTTCCCCCACGTTTTATTTTTTATTTTTTACAGTTCATGTGCAATACCTTCTGCAAATTGTTCAAGTGGTGCGTGGTGGGTCTAACCATGTAGATGTATGTTTCCTGAAGGTAGAGAAATGTTTGGTACTGTCCGTCAATCCATTTTTTCTTCCTTTTTATAAATTAGAATGATTCTCTCTGTGACTTGATTCAGTCATGTTGTTATATAATTAGCCTTGGCAGTCCTCAAGGTCTATGGCCCAGAGAAGAAGTTTGTGCATGGCCAGAAAGCCACTGAGGGTCAGGCCAATTAAAAAATTATCAATATAAAAAAAATAATTGCCTATAACAAGCTTGTATATACGTATGGGGCTGGTTTGTGATGTTTGCTCGTAAAGGCCAGCAATGCAGGTTTAAGACTACCTGGTTCTGGGTCTTCTGTGACCTGGGCTATGACGGGTGCACCATTGGACTGAATGCACTGTAATCCAGTCACGCCAACTTTAAAACATACTGCAAATAAATAATTGAATTTAATCTGCTTGTTGTTTTGGGGTTTTTTTTTTGGTTTGTTATTCTTCTGTTCTGTGTTGTGGATTGAGATGTCGTTGTCTTGTTCATCATTAAACCTTGGCATATGCCATTTATATTATAACCGTTTTTAACGATGTAAAAATCTAACCCTTTTTTTATGGTTTAATTGTTAAAACCTGGAAATTTAGGAGGTTTTCCACTGTTCCGTGCGGTACATTAAACCTCCCGATTGATCAACCTGTATGAAACACAAATGCAATTAGCATGTTGTGATTATCTTAATCACTATATGTGGAAAAGGGTTTTATTCTGAAAAATGTAACGTCACAATAGTGGTACAATAGTCTTAAGTAAAATAAACAATAACAATGAATGGAAGGCACCTGAAGGTAAAATATGTGGTTTTTCGGTTGTAACATTGGTTTTATCTACAGATTATAAAACAAATTGTTCATTATCGAAAAATGGAACAAAATTAATTTACATAGTTCTTCATCTGAAGACTTCAAATGTAAACAGAAAATAAAGAATTACAGACCATTCCATTCTGTTTTGCAATGAAATCATAGCAGTCGTATCGTTACGAAATAAGAAAAACATATTTCCCCGGGCATCATATTTTAAAGGTACTATTGGTTATTTGTATTTATCGTGTATATATTGCAAATTGCATTTAAGATGACATTCATTGATTTCTTTAAAAATGTCAACACATTAAGTTAATTTCCTGATCTTCCATTTAATTTCAACATGTATTGTTTCTAATTAAGGATTGACCATAGATCATTTCATAATTCAGCCGTGGAAAAAAATATAAATAATTGTAAGCCGACAGTGTAGAAATTTTGAAATTTTGTAGAAACGTCGTGCTTTGGGTAACAGCAGTGATCTCTCAAACTTGTGCGTCGTGTTTAACAAAACCAACCAAAGATGACCTGGCAATTCTTCTGGCACATGAGAAGGCCACTCAACGCTTATGGCACAAGAGAAGGCCACTCAACACTTATGGCACAAGAGAAGGCCACTCAACGCTTATGGCACATGAGAAGGCCACTCAACGCTTATGGCACATGAGAAGGCCAATCAACACTTATGGCACATGAGAAGGCCAATCAACGCTTATGGCACATGAGAAGGCCAATCAACACTTATGGCACATGAGAAGGCCACCCAACACTTATGGCACATGAGAAGGCCACCCAACACTTATGGCACATGAGAAGGCCACCCAACACTTATGGCACAAGAGAAGGCCACTCAACAGTTATGGCACATGAGAAGGCCACTAAACATTTATGGCACATGAGAAGGCCACTAAACAGTTATGGGGCATGAGAAGGCCACCCAACACTTATGGCGCATGAGAAGGCCACCCAACACTTATGGCGCATGAGAAGGCCACTCAACACTTATGGCACATGAGAAGGCCACTCAACACTTATGGCACATGAGAAGGCCACCCAACACTTATGGCGCATGAGAAGGCCACTAAACACTTATGGCACAAGAGAAGGCCACTAAACACTTATGGCGCATGAGAAGGCCACTCAACACTTATGGCACATGAGAAGGCCACTCAACACTTATGGCGCATGAGAAGGCCACTCAACAGTTATGGCGCATGAGAAGGCCACTCAACGCTTATGGCACATGAGAAGGCCACCCAAAACGTATGGCACATGAAAAGGCCACTCAACACTTATGGCACATGAGAAGGCCACTCAACACTTATGGCACATGAGAAGGCCACCCAAAACGTATGGCACATGAGAAGGCCACTCAACACTTATGGCACAAGAGAAGGCCACTAAACACTTATGGCGCATGAGAAGGCCACTCAACACTTATGGCGCATGAGAAGGCCACTCAACACTTATGGCGCATGAGAAGGCCACTCAACACTTATGGTATGTGAGAAGGCAACCCAACACCTGGAGCACGTAAGAAACCCGAGTCCGCAGAAGCAGCCAGCCCCAGCTCGCCCAAGCTCAAACCCCCCCCCCCCCCCCTCCGTAAGGAGGCCTGTCAGATGTCACTCGTTCTCCCTCCCAGCGTCAGGTTCCCCAGGGTTGAGAAGAAGCCCTCCATCTCCTGCTCCAGCTGGCGGTTCCGGTTCTCGGCGTCCTGGCGGGCCCGCTCTGAGTTGCGTAGCTTGATCTCCAGCATGCGAGACCTCCGCCTCTCCAGGTCCATCTCCTGCTCCAGCCGGTCCATCTGGGCAGTCAGCCCTGCCCTTGACTCCTCCAGCCTGCCAGGACACCACCGTCAGAGCAGCCAGCTAATCCTCACTGCTGTTTTCTTTTCTTTTTTAGTCCATTTACATTCATCCAGTTATTCCACAATTTTTCTTCCCAGTTTGGGATTGCCAATTGAGCTAAAGCGTCTCTGGCCATCGCCAGGACATCAGTTTAATGTTTTACTACAGAAAATTTAAGCATGGCGTTTAGACTCCGTGGGGAGAAGTATTCTTTAGTCCTCTAATAGGACAACATGGGGAAATAACACATGCTATCCGACCTTAGGGGCGGGGGAAATTTGTTTGACTGAAAGGAGTAGAGAGAGAAACTTTTAATGCTGACAGCCTATATGTCAGGTTGAACAGGACCACCCTCGATCTCTCAATCAATAGGACTACCGTACTACTATTAAGCGCAACAATCCATTTGACGGCACATTTGACATAATTTTAGGGCTGCTGTTTTACTTTCCCAAGCCAGATTCATAGTGTCAGAATACCTCAACCCTACACTTCTTACTCACTTTCAAAGTTCCATAAGACAGCTAAAGGATTTAGTTTTGGAAACCAAAGAACGTGTTTGTAATGTTGCCGTTATGAACAAGGTTAATGAGTACATTTAAGTACTTACACTTTTATCCTGGTTTCGTAGGCCAGCTTCTGTTTCCTCAGCTCATCTTTAAGCTCTCCCACCAGGCTGCTAAGTGCTTTAGGGCAGGGTAACGCAGCAGACGCCGCCTTGCCCTGCAAATCACCGAAGCTGGCCCTGCTGACCGCTGGCTCCAAAACCTGACTGCTGTCCGCCTCGGGGGGCTTCTCATTGGCCAGAGACCCCTCCTCCATCCACGCCCCCTTACCACCATTTGCCTGAAAGGGGTTCTCGCTGCCCGAGCCCAGACACGAGATCTCGCAGGACGACGTGGACCAGGGCGTGCAGGCCGAGCTGGGCGCGCTCAGGCTGGACGAGGACACGTTGTCGTAGGTTGACAGCCGCTGGGACGAGCCCGAGTCCTTGACTTGCTCCCCCGAAGAGGCTCGCCGGTGGGTCTTAACGGAGGAGAGCCCGCCCGTCAGCCAATGTCCGCCCGACTGGCTCCAGACGTCCACAGTAGAGCCACCCAACCTGGCCGGCTGCAGCCGCGACGCTGGGCCCCTGAAGGTGCACCTCCAGGAGGGGAGGGGCCTGGTCGGCCAGCCGAGGCCGGTCTCCGCCCCACCCCCTTTCCCTGGCGTTGCCCTTAGGGAGGCGGGGCCGGCAGACGTGCTCACATTGACATCCAATGAGGCGGCACTGCTGTTCAGGTCCTCCGATGGCTCTGCGCCGCAGACGCCCTGGAGATCCTCCTCTGAGATCCATCCCACAGTGCCGCGGGACATCTGAACTCTGACCTCTGGCTCCGGGTCCCTGCCCACATACAGCCACTCCTGTCTGCTGATAAGCGCAGTCATTAGGTGCTGCACTAGAGAGGTTCCTGCAGAAACACAGAGGTGAACACAGGCAGCAAACAGGACCTCTAGTTATGATGAAACCAAGAGGCGCTAAAATTTAGCATGTGGAGAAATAATTTAAAGGTGAATGAAATGCACACCTTCCATAATAGCCACGGGATCCTCCAGTTTAGGTCGTAGAATATTTGGTCCAAATACCGTGGCTAGGTTCTGAACACTCATTTTGTTTTCTTTTGAATGGGATTGAACTTCATCGAGGAATCTACCAAAAACAGAAAGATTCGAGCGTCATAAAATGCTTAAATGCACCGATGAACTGAAACCACGAATTCCTGGTTCCTGGTAACTATTGCTAATCACATTGCACCCTGTCCTCATAAGGCAGACCTAAGACCTAAAAAGTGCTTACCAGGAAGCAGGGTTTTGGTAGGGTTTGAAAAAAAAAAGTAAACCCTCAACCTTTGTTGCTTTTTAAGATTAGATTTTCGTTTAGGCAGTTATTCTCCCTTAGCCCAAAGTGTTCCAGAAATCGAGCACCGGCAGTAAAGTGAAGTAGTCTCACCGTGATTGGACAGAAAAGGGACCAATGATAGCACGGTGAGTACTGGAAACTCACCCACAGATGTACTTCAGCAGGTTGTAATTGGCCTGAGGAAGAGTCTTTACTTGTTTTACAAGTTCATGGAGTCCCTGAAAGACCAATTGCAAAACCACGCGGTGTCATCGAACAAAGTAGCGCTTTAGCTGATTAAATAAATATCCAGCTGAACAAAATTTTTTTATTAAGAGTACCTGCTGAACAAAAAAAAACAAAAAAACTCTTACTACATATTGAATAGCGTGGCTGTCAATTTCCCATTTTTTAAATTAATCTTGAGGGAACTTCATTTAGAAAGTGGGTTAATTTTATTTCTTCTCACAGGTCCAGATAATAGACCACATTATAAATGTTTCCAGACTGTCACCACAAGGTGGCGAGAGAGAGGCCAAACCCAAGGGTGTCTTTTCCCTTCTTTGGCTTGAGTGACAACGCAGCGGGCAGGGAAAGAATAGGACGTGGTCTCAGCCCGTGGCCCCCTGACGCTGGGGGCCCGGCGGGTGGAGGCGGAGTCGAGCCGTTCCCTCACCTCCTCCTCGTCCTTGGCCAGGAGCTGAGCGCAGGAGAGAAAGTCCTGGTACTTGGCGTAGGGGACGACTGGCTCTGGCAGCTCTCGCAGGTAAAGTTTCAGGAGGGAGGCCACAGTGTGAACGTCGGTGTTGCTGGGGGAAGGTCACAGGAGGGTTAGGGCGCAGGGCTGAGAGGGGCCCTACGAAGCGCACTAATGCTTGTCCAAACAGCTAAAGCCGGTTAGTGCGGAGTGTTAAAAAGATTACTTCCCTTCCCAAAGTCTCCAAACTCAAATCAGAACAAAAGTCTTTGCTATATTCCCTACATAAGTTAGGGCCATATGGAAACTAACTTTCAACACTGGTCTACTGACATCTGGTAAAATAAGTTGGTCTTCTGAAGCCATACTTTGTGAATCGCAGACACCATCAGCCAAGTCAACGGCGAATGCTAGCACCGGAATCCGGTACCTGTCAAAGAGTGGCTTATCTCCGCAATCAAAGGCATCCTGGAGATCCTTCACCAGGTTGGCCTGCCCTGGCATCCGAAACAGGCCCTCCTCATCCAACCCTCGCTCCCTTATGAAGTCCACGCACTGCTCCACCAGGAGTGGGGCGAGGCGCTGGCCAAACTTCTTCTCGTACTGCACCGTGTCTTCCAAGCGCTGGCCAAAGATCCCTGCAGTGACAGAACCACGGTCACACATCCCAGTGTGGCTGTAGGGGCGCTGGACTTGTGATCTAAGGTGTTTGTGGTGAGATTTTCAGTGTCCTGTTCCTGTTGGGGATTGGAGGCAGGACACGTGTTCTACTTTGCCAGTAAATGATTGCGTCCGTTGTGTTTGAATTCCCGTCAATTGTGTAATTTGAGTAATCATATGGCTTTAATTTTGCACCCAAACAAAAAAAATGAAAAAAATGTAAATATAACCGAAATAACTGTAGGCATACTAACGCGGGTAATAATTTATATAACGAGTTAGACAAACAAAACTGTCAGAACTAAAACTAAAATTATTATTTAAAAACTGAACGATTCTTTTGAAAGAAAAAAGAAAGAAGGTTCGATTTGTCGAGCTCTGCCCCTCCTCCACTGGATTCGGTGGCTCATTCTCCGCGTCGCGTTTTCCTACCTGGAGGTTTCTCGCAGCATCGCGACACCACACAGTCACAACCGCCGGGCAGCGTACAGAAGTCGCGGTACGTCAGGCGACAAGAAGTGCACAGAATAAAAGCCCTAACTTCTGGCACCAGACACATTCCGGTTTCAGCCCTCCACAGCGCTAGCACAATTGCCACACGGATCCGGCGCGGGGCGCGCATTCGGCTGGGAGAGTCTCTCGTTAGCGCGCAGTAGTGACACATCTGTTTTTTGACCCGACCGAGCTGTAATCACAACTTGCAGCACAAAATATTTGATACACCATGAGCGGGCTACTGCGGGCGGGCATGTGTTAGCTTGCTCACGGGCTATACAGTGACGGAAAGGCGAATGTAGTGCACGACAGTGTTACTCCTGTTGGCAATAGATTATGACTCTAACTGACCGACAGTTCTATTCTTGCTTACTAGTGGGAGGACTCTGAACTATTCTCTGCTAGCTAACGGCATGCTACATACATCCGAGAGGTCCGGAGAATCTGAGAATACTCTTGGACTGAAAACATTGGACTGATGTTCTGTTAATATACCGTAAAAACCCGCACCCTCACTCCGTTATTTATGGCGAAAAGATTACCTGGGTCTTAGTATATATATATTATAAAGCAAAAGTTTTTCTCAACAAGATAACACGTTTGGCGAATCCACCGATTAACATACGGTTGGCTTCATATGCAGTCGTTGTCTGTTCGTGATTATTTTAGTAGGCATAATCCTCTGATAAATAACCATATGTTATTAGCTCTATAGGGCCCCACAATAAATACCCTCTCTTTGTCAATATATATATATATATATAACACTTATCTCAGCTTCCTTTTCGTCACATTACATAAAAAAACAACGCTGGTTCCATGAGACAACACTGTCAATGTTTACTTCCGACCATGCAGCGTGAAGCTGACTACAGGGCACAGACTGCGGTAGTGTGAGTCTGAGTGTTTCCTAGGTCACCATGCAGCGTGAAGCTGACTACAGGGCACAGACTGCTGTAGTGTGAGTCTGAGTGTTTCCTAGGTCACCATGCAGCGTGAAGCTGACTACAGGGCACAGACTGCTGTAGTGTGAGTCTGAGTGTTTCCTAGGTCACCATGCAGCGTGAAGCTGACTACAGGGCACAGACTGCTGTAGTGTGAGTCTGAGTGTTTCCTA